>MNCI01037326.1:155281-218242 GCA_015680685.1 Gnetum montanum
CACTAGGCCGCAATATCGCGTACGCGATATCGTGGCCGACGCGATATCGCGTCTTCTCCTGCGATATCGCGTACGCGATATCGCGTCGCGCCGCCATTTCTATAAATAAGAGGCGGCACTCCCTTCATTTCCCAATCCTGGCTAGTGTAGCGAAGCTCTGGCAGATTGATCACTCCAGAGTTAGAATTTTTCCCCATGTGCCCGCAGTAGGAGTCCTAGAGTGAACGGTTCTTTATTCGAGCAGCTTGTAACCTGAACCCAAGTTGTGTACGGCAATAAAGACGAACTTGTTTGGATAAACCTTGCAGTACATGGTTTTATTGCTTTCTGTCCTGCTTTAAAAATCATATACCTCGGACTTACTTAACCATACACCGTGACAACTACAAGTAAGTCTGGGAAGACAATGAATGATTAACCTTAAGTGTTCCATGAGGCGTGTAGGCACTTAGTCTACGGAATTCGACCTGATCGCGCGTGTAATGCTCGTATTCGTATGGTTGAGTGTTCAGATACCTCACCACTCATCATTGGCACCATTGCTAGGGACTAAGTGTTTGTGCGCTAAGTAGAACATAGGAAATCACTCACATCATTGGGAGCTTAAACGAACCTTAGGATTAATTAAACGAAAAAATTATATAACGATTAATAGCACACCGAATTAAAATTAAAATGTCTTCTTCTAACAAAAGCAATTCACCACCTAGGGATTATACTAGAAACAGTCGGCAGTCTAAAACACATAACCAAAATCTACCAGTTCCTCAACAGCATCGAGTAGTATATACTCATCTCGATGAGTATATACCAGATTTTACCTTTATCCTCCATCAAGATGAATAGCTGCGATGGATAGACTTGCAAGGTAACATAGTGTTACCTCTAGATCGTGTAGTCACCAACATGCTCCTCCGTGCCTTGGCACAGATCGGCATGACACAGCTATATGCTAAATACGTTATAGGCAATTTTGACACAAGGGACTACCATCCCACAGAAGCACAATGTTTAAGGGACTTGCGACAGGAGAGCCACCACACATTGTTGAAGGGCAAAGGGATCCCGCACGTCCTAAGTGAAATCGGAGATGATGAACCCATTATAATGGGTTCTCTATCAAAGGATGTTCCCCCTCCTAATGATGGTGAGGAGGTGGGGTATCAGAACTTACGATCCACAATTCATAACCCTAGTTCTAATACCTATGAGCACCAACTGTTCACTGAGGAAAGAACAACACATGACAAGGACAAGCACTTTGATCGTCATCACGATCGGGGCGGTAGCAGCCAAAGAGAAGGTAAGAACATCGTCATGGCGATGGTTCTCCTTCTTCTTCTCCTTCATCATATCACTCACCCTCTCCTTCCACATTTGGGCGTAGCCACAAAGAGCATAACGGTGAGGATAAGGGTAGGCAAAATGAGAGACCTCGACGAGAAAGTCAAGAGAGAGGATGAGGGCACTCTAGGGAATCAAGGCATCAACAAAGGGAAAGTAGGGAACAACGTAGACATCATAGACGTCATGAAAGAGATTATCATGATGAGCCCCTACTTGCAACCCGAAGTATGCTTGATATAATGGAGGTAGTTAGAATACCAACAAGGAATCCAAAGGATAGTTAAATCAAGCACTTAGACATGAACAATATCCCACGGTTTGAGGGGGGATATAATGCTGATCTGCAAAATCATTTATAGGCATTCCACGATGCCTACGCCTTGCAAAATATAGAAAACGAGTGGCAGAAACTAAAGTTGTTCCCTAGGGCACTCATCAAAGAAGCAGAGAGTTGGTATTGGTCCTTAGAACCATAAACCATTAGGAGGTGGAGTACGATGTTAGAACTCTTCAACTATAAATACCAAACATACTCCAAAGTGTTTAATTTGTGTAAGCAGATCTACGGATGGAAGCAAGGTCATCATGAACCCTTGGATGCTGCCATGGGCCGCTACTATGCATTGTTACATCGTTGCCCGGGCCATGGTTATGCACAATGGGACCAACTTTGCCACATCATAGATGGGCTAAGGTATGAAGCTAGGAGAATCCTTGGAACTTATGCTCAAGGGAGACTATTAGAACTTAGATCCCATGAAATTCATCGCTTATTGGAGCAAGTAGCCAAAGAAGAAGGGGAGCTACGAAAAAGAGAGAGCGTGGAAGAATACAATCGTGATCCTTCCCTTCGAAAGAAGGGAGTGAAATTTTGCAATGAAGAGGATGAGTCACCACTCGAAGAGTTGGTGAACAGAAAAACCTTGCTGATTCAAAAGCTAACAACAAAAGTATCGGCTAAGATGGATCAATTGTGGGATTCCTTAGATTCTAGGCTTGAAACTATCCTAAAAATCATAGAAGAGTCTAAGGAGGAACATGGTAGCGATTCTGATAAGAAAAAGTGGAGAGATTCAGGCCCTACACATGACAAGGGTAAGGGAAAAATTACTATCTCCGATGAGGTTGTGGACTCAGACACAGACAATAACGGTGGGTGTGAGATCTGCCAATATGACCATCCTATGGGATTTTGTCCAATCATCTCACATCTACAAGAGTCTGGGGGTGTATGCACTTAATCTGAGACTTAACAGATGGTAGACACCCCGAAGGTTACCTTATCCCCAAGGTAACCCAAGGTAGTTCCACCAACTGTTAACATACTATCCAAGTGGAACTCCGCCACAACCCATCGGACAACATCAACAGTGGCAAAACCCATAGTCAAGGGGGATGCCACCACCAAAACAACAGTACCCATATGGATACTACGTGCAGCAGCCAATTTCTCCAAGTGACTCTATGGGTCACACAACTCCCCAACGTCACTACCAAGTTCGAAAGTACTTTAGAAGGACTCCTTCTCCTACGAGAGACACTTCACACATGTACCATTCTCCTAATCCATCTGCCTCTCTTCCATCGGTAGTTCCCACATCACCTGCTCCAATAATGCGAGAGGAACTTCCCACTCAACCACAGCAACGAAATGCTACGAGATCCATAAACATTCAACCCGTTGCTGGTTTTGACAACCACAAGAAAAGAAGACCTTTCTTCAGAACCAAAAGCCCAGACAAGCTCTCACAACAACAAGCAGTTAAGTCTGTGCACACTCCTCCACCATCCAAAACTTTGGGGCTCCCTTTAGTCCAACAACAGAGCTTCACGCATACAGTTATGTTAACTCGTACCGTAATTGACTGGATGAAGGTAGGCCACCTTCCCAGGAAACTCTTTGATCCTGGAATCCCCTTAATCTATCTACAAGTCGCTGGGAATGAACCACATAAGGCTCTACTTGACTCAAGTTCCAGAGTCAACTTAATCTCACGAGAAATGTATCAAGCCTGGAACCTACCCCAACTTAAGAAGTGCAATATTCAACTTGAGCTGGTTGACCAGTCCATCACCATTCCCTTGGGATTGGTGGAGAACATAGTTACCACTGTGTGTGGCTGGTCATACCCAGCTAATTTCCTGGTGATAGAAGTCAACAGTAACAACAGGGACTTCCCAATTATAATGGGAAGGCCATGGCTAAGTACAATAGATGTGTACCTAGGGATCTGTGATCTTTCCTTGGAGATATCTAAGGTAAATATTTATGGAAATATTGAGAAGAAGAAAGTTCTATGCATCACATACAGTGACTCAGAGGGTGATGACATGGAGGAATGCTCTGCATCTCTTTCATGTAACCAGTGTGCCCAAGAAACACAAATACAAAAGTGTCTGTATGTAGCAACCACACAAGTAGTAGACACCTCGTGGTTGATAGCTAGTCGAAAGAACAACCTAATATGCATGGAAAAAACTGGGGGCAAAACTCATGCTAACAACGGAGGCATAGATACATTAGAATATGAGCGTCATCAACTTCCACCCCTTAACCTGAAAACATCAATCGAGAGAAGTTGGACATTTCTAAGAAATTCAAATAGACATTCATTTTCAATTTAGTCATGGGGGAGATGGCCACCTATGCTAATCATTGGAGGCCCTTAGTTCTTTTAAGTTTTTATTTTACACATTTTTGTTTTACACATTTTTGTTTTACACGTTTTTTTTACAAGTTTTTATTTTACACATTTTTGTTTTACAAGTCTCTTTAACTTTTATTATTTTTGTTTTACAACATCATTATACTTTTTCATTTTTTATGTGTGTTTGTGTGTGTGTTATCCATCCTATAAGTTTGTCACCCAATAAGTATTTTTCATGATGGTATGAACTATTTTTCCATTTGATTACTAATTTTTGGTTTTTACCTCTAAGTTATGATGTTGATACTAAGATATGTTTCTTTTGATATGACAGGCAATGAGCCCACTTCATCCATTCATCCACAAAATTCTATGGTCTCTCTTGGCTTGGAAATGTATAGTCCCTTTTAAATAAGAACATTAACAAATCGGTGACTGGGTATTTCTTAGACTGAGGAAGGACTCAAGAATTGAAAAGGGTGTGACTTCAAGGAAACTTGGAGCATTTGTGTTGGCCATTCTCTTGGGTGCTTGGATGCTTTCTTCTTAAGTTTTCTTACCGTTCCAACGTTACCCAATTATTAGGAAGCTGCACCAATAAAAATAACAAAGTCTTTGCATGGTGTGGTTTTCACACATAAACACATAAAATAAAAAAATAGTGAGAATTCAAAGCACACCCCTTAGACAAAATAATCCTTTGGGCTAGAAGCACTAGTTATGGAACTAAAATAAAAATGTTCCCTCTAACTAAGGCCCTTCTCACTTCCCATTCTCTCCTCCTTTGTTTCATCGAAATGGTAGTGACTCTTGGGTGAAGGCATTCTTGTTACTTCGAGTGGATGGATTGGCCATATGCATTAATGTGAAGTCATTGGATGTGGTTTTTTTGAGGCCAGAGTTGGAATGGGATTTACTAAGTCACATTAATCATGCAATACAAAAGGGGTTGTACACCACCTTGTTATTGAGATTCCATTCCATCCTATTCTCTCCATCCTATTCTCTCCATCCTTCTCTCCATTGTTCACCTCATTGCCAGTTGTATCATTAGTGTATGTCTTAGTAGATACATTGTTTTATTTTTGGTAAATTCTTGCAGTTAAGACTTTAACTCTTATTCCTAATGACATTTCTAGAGCCTACGGACTCTTTGAATGTGGGTTTGTCAGGGCATTAAGGGCATGAGCCTGCTTTGGGGAGGACCCACTGACATTCCTACTTGGTGCATTCGTTAAATTCTTTCCCTTAACATTTTTGCAATCCATTTTATTTTGTTCATTTCCATTTTGACATCCATTTCATTGATGTTCTAATTGTCTCTTTTTCTTCCTCTTTCTTATTCCTTTTCTTTTTCCATTCTCTCACTACCAGAGGTTCACGATTAGTCATGGGGGTACAGAGCCCAATTTTTTCAATTTTCTCCTAACCCCTACACCTTCGGTAGTCATCATTAATATATCTCCAGATCCATAATCAACCATACCACAACTCAGCCAATGGAATTACACCGAAGCAAGGTAACAATTGCATTATGATTCATTTACCCTTGCTAATATAAGACTGTGTTGTGTGTGCAAATGGCAATCATGCAATAATGGATAGGATCTGGAGGGAACACTTGGAATGGAGTGGTGCTAAAGCAGCTATGCAAGGAGCAAGATTGATGGTACGCTTACAGATGGACAACGAAAGGTGCAATCTTGGTATTGGTAGCAAACTTCTTCTTTCTCTCTCTTCTCTCTCTCAGCTACCAAATGAGGCCTATGTAATAAGGTGTTCACTCTTGTTGTCATGAACACTAGTTTTTCCTTGTTTTGTAATGATGATCCATTCACATGTCATCCCATTAGTTCCATTCAGTCAATAACCCCATACTTTCCCAATGTTTTGTAAGGAACTCGAGGACGAGTTTTCATTTAGTCATGGGGGTATGATGGGACGCAATATCGCATGGGCCGCGATATCGTGTACACGATATCGCGTCATCCCTTGCAATATCGTGTACATGATATCGCGGTGCATCACAAAGTCTATAAATAAGAGGTGGCATTCCCTTATTTCTCATCCTAGGCTTAGATCGTAGTGAAATTGTGGCAGTTTTCCCTCTTCAAAGATAGAATATTTTCCATGTGCCCGCAGTAGGAACTCCAAAGTGAATGGATCTTTATTCAATCAAATATTATACCTGAACACATGTTTGTGTACGAAAATAAAGATGAGCTTCTTGGATAAACCTTGCAGTGCATGGAATAGGCTAATTAGGACTTTATTTACTATTATTTATTATCTATCATTTACATGCTTTATTAGTCATTAAATCTCTCTCAACCCTTCTCTCCTAGTTAAGTGTCTCAATATGACCGCTTTGAGCATGTGCGTTACGCTTGGTAATCCCAGCAATGTTTAGTGTTTGGTAGCCAAGGTTGCATTGGTTCAGGGTGTGAACAGTAAGTGGGAATGGATGCTAACGCTAGGTTAATTACTGCTTAGTTAGTTAGTTAAAGTTAGTCAATTAGTCTCTTCACCCTTCACCTTGTTAGCATAAGAGATAAAACATAAAAAGCTATAAAAATCATATACCTCGAACTTACTTAACCATACACCATGACAACTATAAGTAAGTCTAGGAAGACAATGAATGATTAACCTTAAGTGTTCCATGAGGCGTGTAGGCACTTAGTCTATGGAATTCGACCGGATCGTGTGTGTAATGCTCATATTCGTATGTTGAGTGTTGGGATACCTCACCACTCATCAACAGTCTTGAAATTTAACCAATTACTGGTATAATCACATTGCCTCATCCACATATTACAATCTAGTCACATGTGAACACTTGTGGCTTGTATGGTTGGGTGTTGGATTACTCCATTGCTTGTCATTGGTGTCATTTTCAGGAACAAGTCAATGTATGCTTACTAATTGATTTCATAAAGTTCATTGTACTTGAAACACAAAGTCAAACTTCATAACTCTACGAAATGCACGCTTAAAATAAATGTCTAAAAAATATATAACATGGCTCTAGACAAGAATACCACATCACCTACCAACGAACTATAGAGAAGCAATGATAGAATCGAAGAAGAAGAAGACTAGAGTATGCCAATGCAAACAAGGATCTCATATGCTCATCATGATTCTTACTATAACAACTTCACATTCATCTTTCATCAGGATGGATAGCTTAGGTGAAGAGATCTACAAGGAAACATTATTCTACCATCGAAACATTCAACATCCATTATGCTCCAAACTGCTCTCAAGGAAATGAAACTAGGTGAAGCAATTGGAGGGTATCATGAAACCAAATACATGACCCAACCATATGAACCTACTAATGAGCAGTTAAGGAAGGATCATGTCATGGAGGCAAGACATGAACAAGAAAAAGGAAAGATAGTTAATTCTACTATTTTCTTGAAGGGGCCTGATGGAGATGCATTCATGGTTGAACAACTCCACCATAATCATGAATTCTAGTAACAAATGTCTATCATTCGATTGAATGAACCTATCATGAATAAATCACACTCTAAACTAGAAAAGATGCTCAAGAAGGAGGCAAAACACTCAAGGCACATGTAGAACTCAAGGCCAAGAGTTCCTACTAAGTCTCACAAAGAAAAATATCAGAGTCATCATAGGAGAATAACTCGACACTGTTCTCCTACTACATCATTTGCATCCTCATGATCATTAGAAGACTTTGACAGAAGGAGGTAAAGGTACAAGGACCATAATAGGGAAGAGAGGATAACTCATGATTGCCATGATCCTCGTGACCATTACTTAGGATATTCTGACTCAAAAGATGAAGAATATGAGCAATGTAGACAAAGGGATCCCAAAAATCATGAAAGAGATGAGCATAGAAGGGGGTGTTACTACAATCTAGCACATGAACTTGATCAATATGATGAACCTATGATGGCAACTCTTAGCATGATCAACATACAAGAAGTTGTTCACATCCCAACTAGGCATGTGAGGGATAGCTGAATCAAACGACTTGACATGAACAACATGCCAAGGTTTGAAGGTGGCTATAATGTTGATCCACAACATCACCTTCAAGCTTCTACAATTCCTATGCCCTACAGAACATCAAAAATGATTGGCAAAAGCTAAAGTTATATTCCAAAATACTTATGAAGGAGGCGGAGAGCTAGTACAGGTCACTAGAACCTAAATCAGTCAAACGTTGAAGTACCATGCTTGAACTCTTCAACAATAAATATCAAACTTATTCATAAGTATCTAATTTAAGAAAATAGATCCAAGGATGGAAGCAAGGAACTCATGAGACCCTTGATGCAACAATGGGCAAATACTATTCACTATTGCATAAATGTATAGGCCATAGATTTTCACCAGGGAAACAGGTTAGGCACATTATAGATGGGCTACAAAGTAAAACCAAAGAGACTCTTGGGGTTTACACCCAAGGTAGATTATCATAAATGATTGTCCATCACATCCATAGACTAATTAACCAAGTGGAAAAGGAAGAAGGTGAGCTAAGAAAGAGGGAAATAGCTGAGGAGTATAATAGAGATTCACCAATTCAAAAGAGAGATGTATGAGTTTACAATACACAAGAAAAGGAAATCTTGGATTAAGGGATCCAAAAAAAGACTCTACCAATCTAAAAATTTGTAAATGACATCACAACCAAAGTAGAGAAAATGTAAGATTCCATTAATGAGAAATTTTTTAATGCATTAAAGATTGTGGAGGAAAGAACAAAGCAAGTCTTTGGAAAAGGCAAAGATAAGAGGAAGAAGAAAGAGTCTGGACGAAAATGTAAAGTAGCTTCAGTGGCTGAGTGCTTAGACACTAGCTCTACAAATGAGACAGGTTACACTGTGTGTTAGTACGAACATTCCAAGGGATGTTGTCTAGTTATGGCACATCTACAAGAGACAGGGGCATATGCACTCATTCCCAGATTTGTTAAAAAATAGATGCCCAAAAGGTTACCTTACTCTCAAGGTAACTACCAACAAATTCTCCAACCAATGTATTATCCTAGTAAAGCTTTTCCACAGTCGTAGCAGCACTATTATTAGCAATGGAAACAACCTCAATCATGGGCTATGCCACCACCATGCCAACAATATCCATACAAATAGCTAAATTTGTATAGATATTTCATCCAATGTCCAATATCACCTAGTAATGCAATTATTCAAACCCCACAGTACTATCCAATAGAATATCACAAATCGATGCCACCAAGGATAGACCCAAACTCATATGTGCATCCACCAATAGCTAGTCATTCTAATCAACACCTAAATCCTCTACCACCAATGCCACATCTTGTTATGTAGGGGGACGTAACATTACAATCACAACAAAAGAATGCTTTTAGGGTAGTTAATATGCATAGGGAGATGGTTACCTACAAATCTCAACTAGGAAATTATCATTCTTTAGAATGAGTCTAGAAAAGATTCAACAAGATGGAGAACACATCTGCTTCCACCCCATCTACATCAAATCCTTCTCAATATAGCAATATCCCAACTTCATCTTCAAATATCATAACTATCATGCTTACTTAGATTATAACTCATTGGATTAAGTCAAGGGCTCTTCCATAGAAGAGAATTGATCCAAAAAATCCCTTAGTTTCTCTCCAAATAGCAGGACAAAATTCATGTAAAGCTCTACTAGATTCTAAGTTAGGAGTCAAGACATGTATCAAGCCTAGAATCAATTACCACTAAAGAAAAGTAACATTTTGTTAGAGCTTACAAACTACTCAATCACAATTCCACTTGGACAAGTGGATGATGTGATTACTACTATCAGTGGTTGGTCTTACCTTATTAATTTTCTAGCCATTCACATGGGGAAAAATAAGAAAGAATTTCATATTATCATGGGAAGAGCTTAGCTTAGAACCATGGATGCTAAGCTTGGAATTTGTGATTTGTCCTTGGAAATTTCCAAGGAAGATGAAGCTAGAATCATACAGAGATGAAGAGTTTCATGTATCGCATGCAACGATAATGGTGTACCGTCCAAAATCATCGGTGAGAGGCTGGAATGAATAGACACTGAGAGATCTACGAATGAAATAGTAAGACCCTACCTTTGCCCGAGGGCTTGCTGGAAAAACAACGAAGGCAGAGTGCCTTGAATGGTCTGCACACGGATCAAACGAGGACTTCCCCAAATGTACACAATCGTGGTACGTTGGGTTATACATAAACGAATGTAAAAGTCGAACGTAAACAAAATAAAATGAATGTAAATTGTTTTAAATGATGAAAATAGGAAAATGTGAATAGGAAAAATAATGTAAACTGCAGGAATCTATGCAAAAATGCAAACTGTTTGTATTGATAAACAATTAAAATGTGCACCGGTCAGAATGCAGTTGCGGAGTGGTCGCAAGGTGGATGTTTAGCCCCAATGGATGAGAGCAGATGCTGGGAGGATGCAGGTTTTGGGTTGCAGGTGTACGACATTCAAGTCTGTCTCAGGTCCAGTGTATGATATTGATGCCCAGATTTCCTACGTGTGTGAGATTCAGATTTTTAAAACCCTAATCTAGTGGAAAAATAGGAGATTTATAGGATTTTAGGCACGAGATTTGGATCTGGGTGAAGATCAGTGGCTGCAAGATGAGAAAACTTTGGATCGGGTGACAGGTGTGTACATTGAATGGATGCACGAAATGTTACAATGTATAGCATGCAGCGTGACCAAGATCTCTTACACTGATGTGTATAATCCACGTAAGAGCTTGATACGCTGAAAAATTCAAATGTACAAATAATGTTAAGGTACAAGAGTGGATCTGGATGTCTGGCCTCTGGATCTACAGATCTGTGCTGACGTCAACATCTGGCATCCAACGTCTAGCGTCAACGTCTGGTGTCAACGTCCAGCGTCAGCGTCTGGTGTTAGCGTCTGTGTCTGGGCATCCAGCATTTGGTGTCAACGTTAGTGTCTGGCATCCAGCATCAGCATCAGCATTTGGCGTCCAGCATCAAATGTCAGCGTCAATGCCAGCACCAATGTCAACGTTTGGCGTCAAGCGTCACTAACAGCGTATGACCTAAAAACATTGCATTTTTAACCCATTTTTGACTTGTAAGACCCATTTTTAGAGTGGATCTACATGGCATGGGTCATGAGGGTTCTATGTGCTGAATTTGGGCTGGTTTGGATGCCATTTTGGCCCTGTTTTGGTTGATGATGGTAAGCCTTACGCTGAGCAACGCCTAAAAAATAACCCCAGCATCACCAAGTCAAAGTGGCATATTTAAGGCCCAAATCTTGATTTTCTAGAGGTTGGAACCTGTTGGGGACCTTGGTGGAGGTCATGGGGGGTCCTTGTGCTTGATTTTTTCCTATTTTGACTCGGTTTTGGGGCTCCAAAAGTTGGTGACGCTGAGCCTTACGCTGAGCAGCGTCTGCAAATGTAGCCAAATTATACTTAGCCAAAACCAAGCATTTTGAACCCAAAAATTTTGATTTTGAATGCCTAAAGTTGGTGTAGTCACTTTTGGGCCCTAGAGGGACCTTGCTTGCTCCATTTCTTGCTCCATTGTATGTCATTTCATGTCATTTTGGAGGCTCTCAAGTTTGTTCATGTTGTACTTATGTTGGACAACAACATGACTTGGCTTGATCCTTGTCTAAAAGTGCTAGGCCAAAATTTTGTGGTGTTTCAAATGGGTGTAATTGCATTGCATGCAAAGAATTTGGACTATCAAATGAGAGGATACCAAGGCATGCAATAGATGTGTAAAAACAAGATGTGTGCAAAATTATCTATATGCATCAACCACCCAACAAAAGGATACCCAGTGGATAATCACAAGTAAAGAAACTCAATCTAACAAGTACATGGAACCTAAAGAACAAATCATTAGTACCTATGTTGCAAAAGCTAATTAGTTAGAATAGTTAAGGACAGGGCACTCCTACGCTCAAGTCAATTAGAAAGAAGAAATAGACTAAGGATACCTAGAGATACCAAACAAAATGGAGCCATAACCACTGGAATTGAAAGCCCTACCAGCAACATTAGAATATGCATTTTCAACAATAAGAAGCTTGTAATTATCAACATCAACCTAGAAAAAGGACAAAAAAGGAAACTATTTGAAGTGTTGAATAGATGGCCCACAACATTCGAGTAGTCTTACGATGGAAAAGGACAAAAAAGGAAACTATTGGAAGTGTTGAATAGATGGCCCACAACATTCAGGAATTGATCCAAAAATTTTTCAATACTATATCTATACTAGTTCAACAATCAAACAACAACACCAACCTCAATAAAGGAGCAATCCTAAACTAAAGGAGGTAGTCAAGCAAGAATTGGAGAAATTGCTAAAGGTAGGGTTCCTCTATCCTATTGCAGATAGTTAATGGATCAATCCTTTAGTGATTGTTCAACAGAAGGATGAAAAATGGTGTGTTTGCATTGGCTTCCAAATGTTGAACTCCACCACATTCAAGGATCACTTCCCATCACCATTTGTTGATTAGGTATTGGATACTATTGGAAGACATGATTATTATAGTTTTCTGAATGGATAGAGCAAATATAATCATATCTTCATTACACCTGAAGACTAAGAGGAAAAAATGTTCACTAGTCCATGGGGAATGTATGCCTACAAACAAATGTTCTTTGGTCTTTGTAATGCACTAGCAACCTTCTAGAGACTAGTATTAAGTATCTTCCAGAAGTATATAGGCAATGGTTTTGAAGCTTTTATGGATGATTTTTCAAAGTATTCAGATAGATCCTAGAAGGGTATTGAGATAGATCCTAAAAAGATCAAAGTCATCCAAAATATCACTCAACAGCCACAAACAATGAAAGATGTAAGATCCTTTTTATGTCATATGAGATACTATAGGAGCTTTATCAAAAAAATTTCAAAAATAGCTAAGCTTCTCACAAAGAAGAATGCACCCTTCAAGTGGACTAAGTCATGTGAAAAGGCATTTGAAACTTTGAAATAGAAATTAGTAGAGACACTAATCCTCTAAGCTCTAGATTGGTCAAGACCTTTTCATATCATAACTAATGCTTCTAACTATGCGCTTGGTGTAGTACTAACATAACTTGATGATCAAAAAAGACCATACTACATACATAGTGCCAATAGGAGCATCATCGAAGCATAATGAAATTACACCACAATTGAAAAGGAGCTAATGTCCATGGTATACGCACTTGAAAATTTCAGACATTATGTATGTCCACACCAATCATAGCACCATTCAATTTCTTATGAACAAACCAGTAGTTAGTCCTAGAGTGATAAGATGGCTTGTGATTCTTCAAGAGCTTGACATCACGATAATTGATAAAAAAGGAACAAAAAATGTAGTAGGTGATCATCTATCAAGGTTAAAATGGGATTCAAACAATCAAGTGGAACCTTTATCAGACCAATTTCCTGACAAGGATCTATTTACCAAAACAATAACGGTTGTAAATTCAATAGGGAAGCCATGAACCATAAAGTACTTGACTTATCTAACATAAGAGCTTCTTATTAAATGGAGTAGAAAACAACATTAGTAATTCCTTCATAGAGCAAAATGGTACATGGAAATCGATGGTAATATGTGAAAATTTTTTGCAAATGGGCTCATTAAATGGTATGTGCCAGAATGTCACCAATAGAGAGTTTTATATGATGCCCATGAAGGCCCATGTGGTGGCCACTATGGAAGGTGTAGAATAGCACTTAAATTACCTATGGTAGGCTACTTTTAGCCTACTTTATTTAGAGATTTCCATGTTTTCACATAATCTTGTGAATGCTAACAGAGAGATGAAGGAATTACAACTAGATATGAAGGGCCACAACACTAGATACAACAACTAGAACATTTTGATATTTGGGGATTTTATGGAACCCATTCAACTAATGTCAAATAGAAAAGTGTATATTATTATGACTATGGATTACTATACAAAGTGGGTAGAGGCAATAGTAGCAAAAGATTGTATAGTAAAGATAGTTGCTAAATTTTTCCAATAACACATGGTGAACAGATTTGGAGTACCAAACATGCTTATATCAAATTATGGAACTCACTTCACCAATGCTACATTCAAGAAGCTCATGCAACAACTTGGGGCAAACCATAAGCTAACAACACCATATCATCCCCAAGCAAATGGTCAAGCCAAAGTCAGTAACCACAAAATTACTAGAATACTCACTAGGACAATTAGTAGGTTTAGAAGGGATTGGAGTACTAAATTAAATGATACTCTATGGGCCTATAGGAAATCTTGGAAACTACCTATAGGGTACACACCATACAAGTCAATCTATGACAAGTTGCCAATGTTTCCAATCCAAGCAAAGCTTCACACTTTAGCTACTACCAATAAACTTGACCTTAATTTGAGCATAGTAGAAAAAATAACGTCTAATGAACCTAAATCTTCTAGATGAGAATCAACTAGTAGCACTTATGAGTAGTGAAGTTCATAAGCATTACTCCAAACTTAGGCATGATACACAGTTAAGGCATGTAACCATACAACTGGGTGATAAGGTCCTTTATTATAATCCTAGTCATTTTCCCCAAAAGTTAAATTTCAAACACTTTGGAAGGGACCATACATTATGCAATCCACTTATTCATCTAGTGCTTTACATATCCACCACCCATCCTATCCACATAAGTTTATCATTGTCAATATCCAACAAGTCAAACCATATTACGAATATTCTGAGTCTAACTAACCTATCCACCAATCTTCTACTTGTTCTATCTTCCATATAACTGATCTTAATAATAGTCATGGGAGCATTAATCTAGAATTGTAGGTACCTTACCAAATTTTTCATTTTTCTTTCCTTTTTTTCACATTATTTAATGTTTTCTCATTCTTTGATAGTTTTCATTTATTAAATTTTTGACATTCTTTGATATACCTTTCAATTCTTTGAAATTTTTTATTCTTTACACCTTTTCACAATTCTTATTATCTTTTTCCTCTTTTTCATACTTTGTTTTCAAATTATTTGTAAATAATTTTGATTACTAATAAGTCACATTACGAATAAAGACAAGATGTAGCCCAATCATGTGAATATTTCTCTAAGTTATCAATTCATAAGGAACTAATTATTTAAACAATGATTCACATCATTCATCCATCCATTCCATTAATAAGAGGTTCTTACCATGGCCATAATGATATTCATTTCCATCACACAACTAAGAATAAACTTATGATCATTATGCCTGGATAGAAGAGTGAAGAACCAAGAGGGAATGTAAAGGGTATGACATTAAGGGGATTTGTGGATTCTTTTGGACTATTATTGTGAGTTCTGTCATGTTGCTAAGGTTGTATTCTATCCTTGTAGATCTAATGAAAAATGGGAGTAAGAGTAAAATAAGTGTTGCCTTGAAAGATTGACACAAATCAAAAATAAAAGAGCACAAAATAAATTTCTAGGGGTCCCACTAGAAAGACATGTTACCCATGCTTAAAGATAGGTGACTTCTCAAAAATCTAAAAATAAAACAAAATTCCATGAATAAACTTCTCCCTTGGACAATACACCAAGTGATGATACTCCTTGCAACATTGATAGTCTTACAGTTGTAATTCCAAGAGATGACATAATGAGATGTCACTAGAATGTGGTTTGGACTTAGTTTGAATCTTGGATAGAGGGGCTAGTGATTACTTTAACCACTAATAAAACACAAGAATTCATTTTGCCTATGGTAAGATACCTCATGTCCTGATTCCTACAATCCCTTCTAAGTCTATCTCATCTCACTGTAAGAATAGTTATAACTTGTGGTTTGGTGTAAGATAGCATTATTTTTCCAATTGTGGTACTAACATGTCTATTTTTCTAAACAAGAATGCATTACATTAAACTCCCTAAGTATCTAAAGACACTTTTAGGCATAGTTATACAAGGGCATCATGAGCTGGAGCTTGCTTTGGGGAGGATCCACTTGTATAACTATTGTATCTTATACCTACCAAGTAATTCCACATCATCTTGAACCTTATAGCCTCAACAAACATTAATAAACACTTCCCATATCATTCAAACTTCTCCATTCTAATACCATGGATTCATTACCCTTATTATTCATCTTATGAACTTTTGTAGCCTAAGATTCCTTCTCTATGAACTTTCACTAATAAATTTTTGAAAAATATGTGTTGAGCGATGAAGGGTACCCCTATGCCCAACCATATCAATCACAAAGCATTCACCCATGATTCGATTAAATTCTATGGACTCNCTCTATACATGTCCTAGACCCACATACCTACTCTTAGGATTACCAAGCACTATGCTACTAGGTGCGCCAAGCAATAATGCTATTGGGGTTACCAAGTAAATACATGTTTACACTCGAAGCGATCATACTTATGTGTTTAATCTATTTAGATTAATTAATTAACTAAGCACTTGAAGTCTAATTTAGAGTAATTTATCTTAATTAATTACATAATTAATAAAAATAATAAATTCATAAATAAATCATTAATCTATTCTAATTGTTGTAAGGTTTGATCAAAAGGCCCATCTTTATTGTTGTTCACACTGGTGTGGTTCAGGTACAATAGTTCTCAAATAAAAATTTCTACACTTTCTAACTCCTACTGTGGGCACTCAGAAAAATATTATAACTCTCAAATGGAAAAACTACAAGATCTCTACTACTACTATCACATGACACCCATAAACACAACTGTGAGCTCATATTTATAATTTTTATTATTAGGCTATGTCAACAAGGCCCCATAGATGCAACAAACACTACGTCAATGCAGCCCTGTTGACAGGGCAATACCACATAAACAAGACCATGCCAATGAGCGTCCATCAACACAACACTTTGATGCTCATAATACCCTCACGATTAAATGAAAACTCATCCTTGAGTTCTGTTACAAAATTGGAAAGGTATGAGATTATTAACTAACTCTTAACATAACAAAATTGAGTGCTCAAGTGTATATATCAACACATTACAAAAATTGTGGTGTTCATGACATAAAATTGAACATCATGACATGAATACTCAAAAATGGATAACACATCCTCTGATGGCATGAATATGGTTGAGAAGATTAGACAATCCTAGGTGGTGGAGGCTCTTGAGGTTCTAAAGGACCTTCGTCAACTTTGGGTATGTACAGTGGCTGAGGCATCTATGGCTATCCTGCTATGATGACAAGCTCTAGTGAAAGGCAAAAGGCATCTTATAATGCCTTCATCTTCTTCTTCTTACTTTGGGGATCATTCACAATCCATGTGGGATCACCAATGTGGGCTAAAATGGGGATATCCCATGGACAAGGCATTACTGAAAATGACTCCTTACTATTCACAAACCAGGTAGCGAATTGTTTACATTCAACATTGAACACTCTGACTACGTTCTATAGCTCCTAGTAGTCATTAATTCTTCTATCTAGGTTCTTGGTGGCAAATCTTTGATCAGTGTATTTACCCTTAAGAACTTTGAGTTCAACATTTACCACTACAAGCTTTTACTTAATGTCCTTGTGATGCTTGAACTTAGCCTTATACAATAAGTACGAGCTGGCCACTTGCTTCTCCAATTCTAACTATAGTCATCTGGCAGTCAACATAGTTAGATTTGCATATCAGAGATTGGCCAACTCCATTTATTTTGTCATCTCCTCAATCTACAACTCCTTCATGTGGATATCTGCTTTATTATAGGCATCTATCCTATCAATGATTAGCTACCATAATTCTCTCCCTTATTGGAGTTGCTGGAGGGTTTCATTTAATTTTGCCTTTGCCAAGTAGATATGTTTTTCATTAACTTCTTTCTATAGACCATCCTAATCTCTGTAATGATCTTTAACTCTTAAATTTGAGAGCCTTTGATTTCCAAGTGACTATCTCAATTGGAATCTTCTAGGAAAGGGCATAGACCTCCTCCATGGAGAGGTTTATATTTTCAACTATCAATCTCCTTAGCTCTATGTTTGCTCTAACTAGTTGCTCCTACTGTTGATGGATAAAGTTAGTCAATTGTTGTTTATGCTCATCAACATTTCGTAGGTGATGGTCCTCTGTGGTCAATTGTACATTCTCCTAGTGGGTTTGATCTAAGGCCTTCTAAATTTTGTGCTATGTAGCCTCTACCAAGAATTAGGAGAACACCATTGTCTCCATCACACCCTCAACTTCTTTCAGTTTAATCTCTTGTTAATGTTATGTTCAAAAATGTTGGGTCAGCAATTTGGGCTCTTTATTTAGCAACTTTAGTAGCTAAGCATTTATTCAACTCCTTGGTTATTTTGAGTTATCCCTCCAAGATAATTTTTTTGCCCCTTGCATCTAGCAACTCCAACTAGGTTGCAATAATGTTATCTAGAAGGTCAAAGACATCCAAAAGCAGTTGCCTAGTTCCCACTAGTCGATCCAACAACTCTTCATGCTATGCTACACTTAGTTTACCGCTTGTGATCCCTATAGATATCTACACATCTTTGAGTGTAGTGATGTCTAGTACAGACACCACAAGTGCATTAAGGGTTTTGGCTATTCTATCGACAACACCTCTAATGTTGTCTCTTGCCCTTGGTGTTGCATCACCAGCACTATTACCCCCTTGCCTTCCTCTAAGTGCACTGAGATAGTCATGGCATTTCTAGAGATTTTTTGGAGTGGCTACTATTTTGCAAAAGATACCATGACCTCTCTAGCACTAGGATTTGACCTCATAGATAACTGCATTCTTTGGACCAAGAAAATGGATCCACCTCCACCCATCAAGCTAATTGTTTAGGCCATCTCATTTAGGTGACTCATTACTAGTTAGTACACATATGGGTCTTGACCACTTGTGCCTGCTTGTTGCTCTTGTTTGCTCAAGAGCCATTCTTAGTATTCGCACAACCATTGGGCTATTGTAGTGATGATTGACATAGTTATTTGAGTGGCTAATGGAGGTGGTGGTTGTTTCTCCTCTTCCTGAATGGTCATTGTGGGCATCTCATCTTTCATCATCTATGCCTAATTAGTAGTCAAAGCATGCCTAACAGCATCATTTGTATAATAGACTATTCCTCCCCTCTAATAGAGTCTTCGGATGAGGCATAAAAAGGTGAGTCTCTTCCTTCCACGTTCATTCTCTTTAAATTACTTCTCCATCTCTAGATAGATTAGCTATGGAAGGTTAACAAGAAATCTCCCACTTAGAGTAGCACATGCATGGGTAGAAAAAGTAGTGATTTTACTAGGCCTCACAGTGGAATTTAGGTGAAAGGCCATGATCTCGTAGTGGATTCTTTCTACCAGTGTAAGTGCACTTAACTCCTTGCAGTCAACACCATAACACTATCACACCCATTCTTTCTTGATGCTAGGGTCTACCTACATTGGAATATTAGTGAGATTCATCTCTATTTTTGGCAACCCAAGCACTTCAACAATGGCTTGCACCAAGTAGAACATTGAGATATCCTTGATTTTGATCATTGATCTAATTTCCTGTTGTTCCAAAATAAAAATGTCTCTCGCATGTACCACTCCCTAGTGGTAGTGATGATTGGCCACATGGAAGAGGCCTTTAGTTGATGTTGTACTTGTTTTAGTGCTTGCTCGAGGAGATGGCCAAAATTTAACTCTTGAAGCACTATTTTTTGGACCTTCCTCAATTTGATTTGATTTAGGTAGGCTTCTATTAAGGTTACCTCAAGATTTGTTTACTGAGTTGGTGCCTCATCCCCATGGGAATGTTCTGTTGCTACAACTAGTTCCAAAATTTGATGAATAGATTCCACCTCAACCTCTTCCTTAAGAGGACCTATGGCATGGGTTGCAAGTGATTCTTCTTGGGCCTGTTCTTGGCCCCTACTTATTCTAGGCCATTTCTCCCTTGGTTGAGATTGTTTGCCTTCCTACATGTGCTTTCCTTTCGATGCCATCTGTGGTCACAACACATCCATTAGTTAGTAGATATAACATGTAACTTTGAATATTTTGAGTACCTTATCTTGTCAATTAGTGATACTTGGCTAAGGTTGGACCATGGTAGATTAATATTTATTATTATTTTATTAATTAATTTCATTATAAGTGTTATCGAAGCTCATTGCAAGAGTGTTTAAATGTTGATTTTTAAGTTCAACCTTTGTGGGAGTTTAAAAAATGGTGAAAAATTTTCTATCAAAAATGGCACATTTGTGGCCCCCATGACTAAGAGCTTACCTCTAGTAGCTATAGGGTCAAGAACAAAGTGATTTGGATAACTAGTTAGGAAGTTATGGGCTTTGGAAGGTTCTCAGCTTTGAAAATTTGAAAAACTCAGTGTTTGTGAGAAAATATGAAAATTTCAAAATGGAGTTGCACATATATATGCTATTTTTCTACTACGTTGATGGGGCCGTGTATATGGAGCCTCGTATATGCATATGCTCCATTGATGAGGCCTTGTATACAAAGCTCTTAGGAAAAAATCTCAAATTTGAATATCTTAAAAAATACAAGGAATTTTTCAATGAATTTGGATTCCATAGAGTCCTAGAAAAGCCAAGAATATGATGAAATCATTGAAGAGGGTCTTTGAAACCTCAAAAATTCAAAAATATGATGGAAAATATGTTTATTGAATAAAATAGATGAAGGAGAACATGGTTTGATGTAGAAGATGAGTGTATGAAAGATTCTAATTGCAAGAATGCGTAAGGATAAGATGCTTCACAAACCCAACCAAGAGAGATGCAAGTGGATCCTCCCCATAGTAGGCACATGCTTTGTTTGCTTTTGCATAACCTCAACCTAAGAAGTCCATGGACCCCATAGGAAATTAATGGTTAATGGAAGTTAAGGACCAAAACCCAAAAGATTCTACCAAAGAATTCAAGTACGTCATACCAATAGACTAAATCAAGAACATGGACACTGAAAGTGAGGTGAGTTACAAACAACATAGATGGATGATGGAGAAGGTAGAATGGAATTCTGAATTGAGGTCATAAGAAATCCCTTGTGGAGTTGTGTTTAAAATAACCTAAGAAGATCCATCCTTACTCCAGATAAAAACCATTCTCTTTTAATGACTTTACATGGTCACTCTAAGACCAATCCACCTCCTCAAGAAACAAGAGTGCTTCCATAGAACAACCATCATTTCATAAAGAGAATTAAAGAGAAGTAGAAAGTGAGAGAGAGCCTTAGTTAGAGGGGACATTCAGGCATGGGTAACATGTCTTTCTAGTCCCATAACCAATGCTTGTAGCCCATTTATTTGTCTAAGGGATGTTCTTTGAATTCCTATCATTTATTTATTTATTTATTTATTTTCTTTTTAGATGGAAAACACACCTTGCAAATACTTTATTTAACTTCTTGTTATTGGTTGACACAGAATGGTAAGAAGTCTATGAAAACACTTAAGCACCCAAGCAAGTAGAAGAGTAGAAAGAATAATGAGTCCCCTTAAAGTCACACCCTAACCTTTGAATCCTTCCCAATTCTAGAAACTACAAAGGTCACAAATTTATTAAAAGTTTATTTAATGAAAGAGATCTCAAATTTTCAAAATAAGAAAAACCATAAAGCTAGTGGATGGGTGGATGTTTTGGACTCACTGCCTGTTCCATGAAAAAGAAACCATAACTTAGGCATTAGTACAAAAATTCATAAATAGGAACTAGACATTAGAAAACAAAACATTAAGCACAAACCACCATTAATAATAGCTATAGCACCACTATGTTCTGTAGGCACAAAACATGTTCATTAGCAAAAAAATTAGAAAATCACATACTAAAAATAAAATAAAATATATGTGTAAAATATTTAAGAAAGGTTTAAATGCACTAATGATGGTGTAAAACAAAAAAGGTGTAAAATAGGAAAAAATTTCAAAATCAAAAAGGTGTAAAAGAAACAAATTGCAAAGATAAAAATGTGTAACGTAAAAAAATAGCAAAACTATGGAGCCACGTTTATGGTTAGCATGGATGGCCATCACCCCCATGACTGAGTTGGAAGGAGGAGATCTAAAAAATCAAAAGTGGTTATCCATCCATTGAGGTATTTGTTGCACTGGCTTGCTTTGGCTTGTGAAAAGGCTTTACCTATTGGATGTTGACCAACTACTTTTTATTTGGGCTCTTAGGTTTGTATATGATCATGGCCATAGAAGGATAGGTTTTGTCAATTATATAAGGCCCTTCCCACTGAAACACCACTAATTTCAGCCTAACACTTTGAAACAACTCAAGCCCTTTTGAAGTTTCAGGAGGCAAAATTTGACTAAGGCATGGAACTCATGCCCAACTTGCTCACGATCGACTTGTCAAGATAGCTTGCCTTCAACGTGAGAAACTCCAAATGGCATTAGAATCAAGTCAAAGGTGGCTCATTCTGAGGGTGAAAGGCACTCTCAAGGGTCACTATTATGCCTAGTTCCAAGTTTCAACATTCGCAGATTCAAATTTGGAAACAAATTGCTCATATTTTCACACTCATGCTGTCACTCACGCTGAGGTCACGTTGCCAACGTGAGTGTAGCATAAGCAACTTTCATAGCCCAAAACTGAGTCAAAATGATCTAATTTCCAAGGTGCAAGTCATCCTCAGGGCCTATTGTTGACAACTTCAGATTTCAACCTCCAGAATTCCAGATTTTAGGTCCAAAAATTACAAGTTTTTGCAGCTCATGCTGTGGTCACACTGCACTCACACTGGCAACATGAGTCCCATATGAGCTACCCAAAAGTGGCATAAAATAAGTCACATCAGGCTCAATTTTTGACTTGCAGATCATTCTCAAGGTCAATCACAGTCAGGCAATCACTACACTTCAAGAATTAGGCTTCAAAAATCAAAAATTTGGTGTGAAATATGTCATTTTTGGCTCACTCACACTGAGGTCACACTAACAACGTGAGTGCAGCATGAGTATTGATCATGCTTGATGGAAAGCATGCCAAACTCATGCTGAGGAAATGCCAAAATAAGATCAACTCATGTTGGAAGCCCTGGTGGAACAGAGATGCCTCAAATAGCCACAAAACCACTCAAATCGACGTCCTGCAGCAGTCAATTCAGAGATCAAGAAGTTTCAAGCAAGCTGGAGTCAATTTCTCTTATTGGACACTATGATTTTTCATTGTAAATTTTCATCATTTGTGGCCCTACCAAGCTATTACACTCTAAATTGTATCTATTTCCACGAGTGTAAGCTAGCTTGGGCAAGCCAACACATGTTATAAAATGCAATGTACTTGGTCAAAAACGTAGCTTGCCCACACACATCCAACTCACACACAATTGTCCATCAGACACGTGTCACACGATCCGTTTTCCTCTCATCTCTCAGCTATTGGTTCCATCCATGAATTTTGTGCCTGAACTTGGCCAAACCCTATAAATACCCCATCAATTCACATAAACAGGATTGGAAATTTTGGAGGTTGATGACTTAGGAAGTAGTAACCAGTGACTTTGGATGCTTAGACATACTTAACTCTTAGGATCCAAGCACTTCTAAAACACATCACATCACCCTGGGGCTTGGCGCTTGACCTGCCATCCACACGTGCAACTATGCTTTGACCAGTGCACATCTTTTCTGAGCAATACAATACAGTTCATTTTGCCAACCATTATTTTGTTTACTCTATTTTACATTCAGTTTACATTTTCTTTGCAATACTATTCTGTATACGTTCTATTTGCATTTCGTACATTACTATTTACATTTCATACATCATTAGTTACGATAACCCCAATGCAAGCCATAGTTTATGCTCGGGGAAGTCCTTGGTTGATTTGTGTGCAGACCATCCAAGGCACTCTACCTTCGTTTCCTTTTCCAACTTGTCCTCAAGTTAAGGCAAGGTTAGCTGTGTCTGCTCGATGATCTCTCGGTGTTTGTTTTCCCTTCCAGCCTTACATTGACGATTTAGGTTAGTACAGTAAATTGGTACTAGAAGAAGGGCCACCTACAAAAATATTCTTACGTTAATCAAGACTTCTTTGGAAAATTCTTACAGTGAGCACTTTAAACTCCACCATCAAAATCCAAAACAACGTACACATGCTGGTTAAATAAGCTATTTCATTGACAGTCTACAAAGTAACGTTCCATCACCACCGCCAACCATTCACAATAAGCTTCTCTCACCACTTACCCAGTGTGTCACGCTAGCTTACACAAGTTCAGCTTGACTTACTCAATCCATCCCCCGATACTTTATGCTATCAACCTAACCTACTCACGATAGCTCACACTATCTATCAACTCACGCTAGCTCATGTTGTTTGTCAACTCATGCTGTCTATCAGCTCACATTGTCTATCAACTCATGCTAACTCACATTGTCTATCAGCTCACGCTGCAGTTAACTCACATTGTAGCTACTCATGCTGTTAGTTCACATTGACAATTGCTCATGCTCAACTCATCCAGCCCAGTTTACTTACACTAACTATGGAGTCCTCCCAAATTAACCCAGTGACATTGTTGATCTCTGAATTTGGGGCTGAAACCTCAAACCTTGTGACTACTATGGAACGCATAACTATTATTGAACAAATAAACCCCCAAGGACCTACGCGCCAATTAGTCAGGCTGCAGGGCAAAGACCCTACCTATGCAACTCTTACACTCGAACAGTATAACTTCATCTGTGTCATGATCCAAGCCAACTTGCCCATCGATCATGTAGAGAGAGGGAAGCAAAGAGAGACTATGAACTTATTTATAAAGGAGGTCATGAGTTTATCCCCTTAGAATTTGATATAATCCCTCTTTTTGAACACCATCATAGACTCATATCCCAACTTCTCATGGTAAGGAGTCAAGCCTTACAGCCACCTCCAATAGAGCCTCAGGGTGGATATGAGAAAGATGATTCTGTAGCCCAATCTAAACATGGGGATTCATACCATACCGTTAGTCCCCATGCCCACACAAATTCATTATTCCAACCCTTCTTGAAAGAGACCATGCTTCCACCTTTATCCGTGAATGCTCGACCACTAGCTTCCCTAGAGGAAGTACCCACTTCCATTCCCATCTTCTCCAGGCTCAACATTCAATCTGATACGTCCACTTCCATCATACCTTCACAAATACAGTCCCAACAACCCCCTCCCCAAACTAATGCAGGATCAACCTTTTGACCCCAAGTAATTGGGATGCCATTGGTTATACCAATTTCCACGTCCACCCATTACATACCACAAGTGCAAATTCATGGAGCACCATTAATTACTTCAACCCAACATGTTCAGGGTGTCACGTCACAACCTGTGGCTGGGTAGTGGATTCCACTAGCTATACATTAAAACTTGTCTACTCATTACAATGTATCACAACCTGTGGTCTCAACTCCAAATGTCATCCCACCGTAGCAAATGACAGTTGAATAATCTCTCTTTCCACAAACGATGCAATACTCGAATCATTATCAACCACCACCAACTCAACCCACTGGTCTACCTACTACCCAAGAGTGGGAAGACATAAGAAAAATGATTCACTTGTTAGTAGAAGAATTAAAGCGCCTCAAAACTGTAAACACCGAGGAAGCCAAGGTATTGGACTTCTACCAAGATGATCCAATTAACCCCTCAATTCCTCCATTAATCCTACCAAAAGGAGTCTCATTACCCCAGCTAACCAAGTACAATGGAGAGGGAGATCGAAATGCTCACCTAGTAACATTTCGAATAGAATGCCTATTGCTTCAGGCATGGCCTCATGTAATTCTGCATGTGTTTGCTATGTCCTTAATGAGAAAAGCCTTAGACTGGTACCGAGCTTTGCCCCGCAACTCCATATCTTCTCTAGAGGACTTGTTGCACCAGTTTTTCACCCGTTTCAAATGCAATCTAAAGCCTGAAGCCACGTTGGATAGCTTGATTTAGATTAAACAAGCGCCATTAGAGCCAACACAGAAATTTATCCAAAGATGGAGTGTAGCCTTAAATGAACTTCACGAGCCCATCCTCCTTAAGGCGGCTGTGAATGACTTTATTAAATTGAAACTTTATTATTTGAAAGCTTGTACCTTGAGCCAAGCATTTGTGCAAATTAAGGACATAGAAGAGGCGACACAAACAAGCAATGACCCAGCTTACTTGACCTTTAGGAGCCAACATATGAGGAAAGATAAATCCAAAACGATGGTAGCAACAGTAACAGAGATAGCCTAACCTAACCATCCAGGGCAAAAGGAAAAGCAACCCACTGTCCCAAATGACTATGAAAGAAACACACCCATGCCTACACCCGAACCTTCATCACATAGAAACACCAACATGGGCCATGCCCATACATTCGAAAGAAAAGAGCCAACTCAATATACACCCTTGCCTATGAAGCCTTCACAATTGCTTGATCAACTTCTAAAGGCCGAGTTAATCAAACATAAGCAAATGTCTCCCATGGTGTCTCAAAAACATGATCAATTCTATGAGTTGGCCAAGAACCTAGCCTTAGCAACAGCTAATGAACCCCCCATTCCAAGAGGCTTTAGGTTGGATAGGTTTTGTGAATATCACCAAAAGTGTGATCATGGGACTAATTACTGTTTCACCTCGAAACAAGATATACAATGCATGATTGATAGGGGTGAAGTAGTATTTGACAATGCAAACCCAGTGAGACCCCAAAACTAACCCATGGGGGTCTACAAGGATCCTCTCAATACTAGTGATGCACCATATGTGATTAATACTATCCATGTGGAGAATAGACAAGATGTCCTACGAAAACCTTTTGTGATTCGCAAGCCTTCAGAAAACACACCTACCCCAACATCTCCTCAAACCCCTTTCATCATACGCACATCCCCTACACCACAAAAACCATTCTTCAACCACATACCTCCTTCCGTTGTAACAACAACCATACCATCTGAAAACTGACCCATTCCCTTTATGATCCAAGTGCCAAAACACCCTGACATACAACCCACCTCCATTCCCCCTCAACCTCTGTGGGAATGTCTTGCTGATAGGCTAAAAAGAGAGTGCCTGGAAAGAGAAAACCATGAACACAAATTAGGACCACCAAAGCCCACACCACTAAACATTGTTCCTATGGGTTCGTCCATTAATGAGCATGGTAAAAGTCATCAAAACAAAGATAATGTCATGGGTTGTGTCCTGAACCTAGCATCCTCAGTTACTAACGCAAAAATTCCTCCACGAGAAATATGAATGTTGGGTCAAATGGACCAAGTCTCCATAAATAAGGGTGTTCCAAATGGTAAAGACCTAGCTAGTGCGTTGACCCAAGTTACATAGGCTTTGAAATAAAACAATACTTCTTTAAGTCTGTATGACCTAGTAATGACTTCACCAGTACATCAGGAAGCTCTAGTGTGGATGCTAACTTCAATTCCTGTCAGTGAGGATCTCACTGTGGATGAGCCATCCATTTATGCAGTATTGTCCCCACAACCTCAGGAATCAAAGACCACATCCCTAGAATTTCGTGCTAATGACATTAAGCTAGGTGAGAAAACCAGAGAAGTCACCACAACCCCTATGTTCATAATGATACAGGTCAATCATTTCAAGATACATAGGGTGCACGTCAATGATGGTGTAGCAACAAACATAATACCTTTTCCCATCATCGAAAAACTGGGACTTACTAAACAAATACAGCCCACGACAACTTCTTTCCTAAAATCCTTTCATGTGTCACCTTAGATTCCATAGTAGGAGACCAATTCCCCACATTAGCCGAATTTGTAGTAGTTGAAGAAATGCCAAGGTTTAATTTGACTCTAGGGCATCCTTGGCTAGCTCGACTAAGAGCCGTATCCTCACCAATCCATCAAGAGATCCACCTACCTTATGAGGGTGGTGAAATCATTATACATGGAGATACAATAACATCACTTACTTCCTCACACTGAGGAATGGATCAAGGGTCAGAAATTGAATTTTTGAGCCTAATCAAGGAACCATGAGCACACTTTAAGACATGAACCCAACGCTAACTCACAATTCTACTAAAACTGAAGAAGCACTGGACAACGAAAACATAGGAGCCATTCCCACTGATGTCTCTTGGTCGGAATTAGCTTTCAATATCTCTAGTGAGGGGGAAGGTGAGTATAAGATTGTACCTGCATGCCCCACCTCTCACGTCAAGCTATGAAGGGTTAAGAAGCAACTTAATAACCAAAGCAAATTACCAATTGTCCAGAATGACGTTAAACTACCAACCTTCTGGTACGACATTAAACTACCAGCAAACGTCCATAATGACATTAAACCAGCCACAATCAGAAACGACCAATTCATCTTGAAGTTTCCCAAAAATCATTATCACCTTCACCCTGCTATGGCCTAAAACTAGTAATCCCTCATTCTCCTCTTTCAATACAGATGCAACAGTCCACCATGACTTTAAACTGAGGTGCACAGCCCAAAATGGCTTTAGACTAGAGCCCGATACATCACAAGTTCACAAATATTCATTATGTTATGTCAAAGTTTTGTTTAGATGTTACAAATTACAATTTTGATTCATGCCTTTTCATTACTATTCTTTTTCAAATATTTGCTTTATGTTTCACTCTAAATTTTAGAAACTCACTTCACATTCAGCTACATGCATATGTTTGCAATATACTTGAGAAAATTAGAAAAAACAACAAAAATGTGGAAAAAGAAAAAAAATATTAAATGTCAAAGTGGCAATAGAATGCCACCATTTTATACCATAATCAAATCCATGTCATTACATCAGTCTTCATACATTCCCATTAGGCATTTGAAAATCCAAAACATCTCATAGCTAAAACCAAGCTAACAGTCAAACTCATGCATTAATACTAGGAAGGGGACTGATCCCCAAGACCCTCTTCATTAGCCACTCTGGCTCTACTGAGGCCAGCTCCATCATTAACATGTCCCTATAACAAAGCAGAAAATAAAAAAAATAGGTAAGAGTAGTAAAGCAAATCATAAATATAAAAACAGTAACACTAACAATGAAAACAACAAAACGATACAAAAATAAATGCCATACTAAAATACTCACAAGTGAGGAAGGTCCTAAGTTGGCCTCCAAACGCCGTAAAATCTCCACCTCGGGCACATTTGCCCAATCCTCCTCCAAGCCAAGATCAATACCAACCAGGGTTTTACCCTTGTCCACTAAAGTCCAGGTAGGACGCTCAAGAGAGAACATGTCTATCAAAGCTTCCTCGGAGGCTATAGTAATGGTTCTCTTGGGAGATCCCTCCACCTTAGTGCACTCGGTGAACTTTTTATAAGCATGCCGTAAGCCTAACCCATCGATGAACATCTCCATCCGACAATGTTCAACTGACTCCTCCTTTAACCATTTCTTATATTGATGCTTGTGGTCCTTTTTGTCTTGGCCCCACTTCCGCACTTTTGCAGCAAAGGACTTCCAATCGTGACATTTCTTGTTCAGAAAATCCATCTATGCTCTTTGTTCTGCTAAATCCCGTGTTGCCTGCACTTTGCTATTCAAAACCATCCAGTAACATGCATAGGTGATTTCAGATGTACACCAAGTGCTATCACCAGACAATCTAGCAGTAGCAAGGTTGTAACGGAACTATAGATCCCTTTTCTCCTCTCTCCTTTGCTAGTGCTTCCTTCAATGAATGCACCTCGTCCCATAGATACTCAATCGGACACCTACAAGTCCAAAGCGACTTGGCGTTCTATACAACACAACTGGAAACTACATCGTACACATTTCTAGGGACTTGCTCAATATTCCCTGGTAGTTCAGGGAGAGCATCAATGTGAGTAGCTTTAGAAGGATCCCACTGGAGCTTGGTGCCTATAGGTGTAAGCACCACACACATGAATCACCTAAAATAAAAAATGAATGCAAATAAACACAAATAAAACCAAACACTTAGCATAATAGGCAATGTACACATACCTAGTTCTGGATGAGCTTCTTGTAGACGAGCGACCACATCATTAATGATGCCCTTAACAAAGTCCATTTTGCTAGGCATCTCAGGCCATGGCCTTAGCTGGTCAATGGATGTGGGACAAGCAGGGGAGGTCACCTCAATCAAAACCTATGATCCTAACACCTCTGCCTGAGATGTATGTGCCTCAAAAATCTCAGCATCTACCTCTAATGCTAGAAATAATCAAGATAATCAAGAACAACACATGAAAATTAAAGGATGTAAAACATGGATTAAACTAAAAGGAACATACCAAAAATTCCTCTGCTATTTAGCTTGGGAGGATCACCAAGCTGCAAAGATCCATCAAACAAATCATCGAAGACACCTCTTTCATCACTTGAATGCCTAAGTAAATCCAAAGCCTCCGCAAGCTTCATCCCCATGAAGTTTGTCACATCTTCCTCTTGCGAGGTGAGAGGTTCTTCGATCATTTCTTCTCTTTCCTTCACCTCTTCATCCAGCCTTATGACAATCACCTCAGGATCAACCATCAAGGCCAAAGCTTCTCTCTCTCTCTCTTAGGATTTTCCTCTGATAATTCCAGAATCTTAGAGTTAATATAACATAGTATATATAACGTATAGGCCAAAAACAACAAAAAAATAATAAATATATAACAATAAAATAAACTACTTACCATCCACTGGCAATACAAACTGAATCTTCTTTGCTCTTGGTGGTATCACATCTAAAGTAGGCTCTATTGGGCATTCATTCCTCTTCACCTTCGTCTTGGACTTCCCAACAGTCTCACCAATCAAACGTTCAGTCCTTTTAACAGATGTGCATAGCCTAGGTGGTTCCAATCCCAAGCTATCATGGGAATGATGGGAATAGCTGGCCACACCTTCACTAGTAACTGATATTGATTCCTCAATGTCTTCTGGTGGGTCTTGGGATCTAGTGGTGCTAAACAAATGACGAATCCAAGGGTAGGATAGTTGTGAATGGTCCCTTAAAATATAGCAATTATCATCATAAACTACTAAGAACTCAGCAAACCTATGTAGGTACCTTGTGAAGAAAGAAAATGTAAAATGGGATTTAGCATAGATTTTTGAACGTAACTTGACGATCTCCCCACGAAAACCATATCCAAGAAACTATGCCCAGTTGTAGTGCATGCCTATCTCCAAAACTACATGAATGACATGCGCGAACTCAATCCCAAGGTTTCTTCCTTGGGAAAGAGATTTGAAAAATGCCCATTCTTGAAAGAGAGAATACAGGAAATTCATCTCCATTGATAAGGTATCATCTCGCATGGCAAAGCCCTTAGGGCCTTGATGCATGCCTAACCACTCCTCCAGCTCTCTTATGGCATGGCCCTCTTTAGCTACTTTATCTATAGTCACCCTAGCACCATCCATGGGTATACCAAAACGATCAGAAAGGAACTCAATGGTCAGGTGAAAAGATACCTTGACTCCTTGAACCCGTATGGTGAAATGGAAAGCATCGTTACTGAAAGAATCAATAATGGTGATCATCTCAGTAGCCAAAATACTAGCAGTCAAAGCTGTGAACAAGTCCATCAGACCTGCCCAGGTAAGGTAGCTAATGATCAAATCAGAAGCTCTCTTCTGCAACCATTATTTTGATTGCTCTACCTCCCCATATTTCATAAAAAGGGTGGCCTCGGTATGCCCTGTTATAATAGTAACTTCTTTGCAGGTGATGGCTACTGTAAAAAGGAAAACATAAAGTGAAGAGTTAAAAAGAAAACATAATACGTAAGGGTGCAATGAGAAAAAGAAAATAGAGTCTAGAGTGTGGTCATTTGCCATCAATAAATGGTGTAGGTGGGGTAGGTGCAAGATCAATTCTTTGAGGAAAAATTGGCCCATTAGAAGACCAATCCTCATGTAACCAACCATAAACCTAGCAGCGCTCAAAAGCTCTTGAAAACTGCCTATGGTAGTCAACAAGGGCCACCTTTGTCTGGTCCAACATCGTGGCATGAAGAATGGGGCCTGCCATGAATGTCTCTAGCATTGTGCGTGCTAAGGCAAGCCCACCATCATCATCGTCCATCCCATGTTCATCAAAATGGGGTCTACATAGGAAAACAACATTTATATTTAGATGATGACATAAAATTTAAAAAGGAATCAAAAAGTAAAGTAAGGTGCAAAGGAACATACCTATCCACTCTATATACTATCCCAGGTGGGTTCTGGAATAGAGTGTGCACACGGAAGGCTAAGAAAAGTGTGTTGTTGTTGTTATAATGAATACAAGTAGGTAGCTCCCACACATGAGTCAAGGGACGTGTAGATCTAGGACCCTCAGCAGGGCCTCCCTCAACCCTAAAAAGCCCCTCATCGATATCAATAATAAAGGCAAGCATGCCTTGTGTAGACCCAGGCAACACTGCCTCGATGATATCATGAGCCAACTGTTCACTCAAGTGAGACCATATAACCACACTAAAATTTTGCAAGATGAATGATAAAAATGAATTGACATCCGGGCGGAACCATATCACATGGGGCCCAATGCGCATGTCATAGGGAGGTGTGTCCAGTCTAAAGGGGCCAAACCAAGCAAGTACACCAACAAGCTCAACCATAAGAAGAGAAGATTTAGGTCCCTTGCATATAGCCAAAAACATTAGGTAAGTGAAGAATCTAAGTGCTAACAATAGGGCAAAATCACATAAACCAAAAAGAAAAGCCAAAAATCACATAAAAAAATACTTTAAATGCACAACTTCACTCCATGAGACAAGGACACCAATATCTATTTAGTGTATCTGATGCTCACTGGGATACGTTGAAATCGATTTCACAGTAAATCCATACACAAGTACAAAACATGAACACTCACTAAGATAATGTTTAAATCATTAATCTTAGGAAAATAATAAATGATATAAACATAAAGATCAACAAATAACAAACATTTTGGCAAGCACTTTACATTCTCATGTCTCAGCAAAGGGGAGTCTGGACACTCACGTTGGAGGTAACCCCTTTCACAACTCACACTGGGACAACTCACGCTAGCCTTCGTGGCCTAACTCACACTGGCCTTCGTGGCCCAACTCATGCTGGCCTTCGTAGCCCAACTCATGTTGATCTTATGAGCCCATACTCATGCTGGGGCTTGATCCCAGTAACTCACATTGAGGTCTATTCTCAGCAACTCACATTCCAGAATAGCAACTTTGCAGCTCATGTTGCCCTAAAGATCCTGTGCTCATATTACCTGAGACCTTGGTGATCACGTTGAAAACTCCTCTTCTCCCCTGTAACGCCACTCACACTGATGTTTTGAACTTGTGCTCATGCTAGGGCCTGTTCAAACACTCACGTTGGGGCCTGTGCAACCACGAACTGGGAACTGATAGCTCACACTGCCTAGAGAAATTTGTGTTCACGTTGGCACAAGAAAAGAAAAAAAATGACACTGGAAACCTCCCCAATAACGTGGCTCATGCTACAAGAAAAAAGAAAATCAACCTTCCAATACACTCACGTTGCCTTTCCCTTCTCCTAGCACTCATGCTACCAAGAAACCAAGATGCCCAAGAAAGCCAAAAAAACCCTGTGGCCCAGGAAGCCCCAAAAGCCTAAAAACCCCCAACTCACGATGTGCTTACCCCAAACTTGCACTCACATCCTAGGCACTCACGCTGATGCCACGAAAATCAAGAATAACGAGCCAAAAATCCCAGATAAACCCCAAAACAACCCCAAAATTGTGGCCATGAAATTCTATCCTAGGTAACGCTGTCCACAAAATGCCAGAGAAAAGCAAGGGAAAACAAATCTACCTGTGCAGGGCCCCATCCCATGTTCGAATCCTGGCTTGGGGGAGACGTTGGAGAAGCTCTTCACTCTTCTCCATAAATGCCAAATCTACCTGCCTCTTCCCTTTATCTCGGCTTGCCTTGCCTTTGCCCTTGTCCTTCATAGTTGCCTTCCTCAGGTTGACACTGACGTTGTAGCTCACGCTGCACTCCTAGCTCACACTGCAGTCCAAGAACTCACGCTAGCACAAAACCCCCTTCCTTTACTTCAAAACCCCCTTTTAAACCCAAAACTTTCTATTTTATTTTCTCTTATTTTATTTATTTAAATTTACCATGTCTAAATTTTTTTTCATTCATGTCATCTTTATTTTATGTTGGCCTTGTATTCCTCATTATTCCAGCCTCTAGAAATGAGGCCAAAAAAATATTATTATGCAAAGGAAGGGATGAAAAGTTAAAATCAACAAAAAAATATATACATACACATAAACATTTCAAAAATTCATAAAATTTTAAGGTCTCATAAACTTATCATCGCCATAAAATTTAAAAATCAAAAATGCTCTATGCACTCAGTCCAAATGACAAGTCAACATGAATATTATCCAGCCCGGTATGGCCTTAAACTGCCATGTGGCTCGGTATGGCCTTAAACTACCATCTGGCCTAGTACAGCCTAAAACTGCCATGACTACCATTGCATCACCCAATTTTGTTAGTACATAGTTTGATTACCCTGTGTTCATTTACATTTAGTAACTCTTTCATCAAAGGGGTGTCTCTTACTTTGCTAATGTTTTAAATTGGCAAGAGCAAGCACATGGCCACCAAGAATATCCTTTCAACATTGTCTCTTAGTGGACCATATGAAGAGATAAAAAGAGTAATCAATCTAGAATCCTTGGATCTAGACCCATCCACCTATACTAATTTAATAGGCTCCACTCAAGAAACATCATACTGGCCTAAAAATGTGACTAAGACTTTGGATCTAGAAGTTGATAATATCACTGAAGATCCTCTAGTTGAAGTTCCCATTACTACATTCAATAGCAAAGCTAGAATGTTGAAATTAAGTGCCCTACTAGACTCATAACTTGTCAATGACCACACTCAAATACTGAAAGGCAACATAAAAACATTTGCATGGTCATATACCGACATGCTAGGATTAGACCCCCGAATCATCCAGCATAACATCATCCTTGATGAACAAGTCAAACTAGGGAAGTAAAAGGCACGTAAGGTTAGGCTTGAGGTGGCGTTAGCAGTCCGTGCTGAAATCACAAAGCTCTACCAAGATGGTTTCATCCTGGCCATTGACTATTCCGATTGGGTATCAAATATTGTAGTAGTCCCTAAGAAAATGGTAGTATACACATATGCATTAACTTTCATGATCTCAACACAACCACTATAAAGGATGACTTCCCGCTACCTAGCATCGATCAACTTATTGACATGACTACTGGGCATGCACTATTATCCTTTATGGATGGATTTTCAGGATACAATCAAATAAGAATCAACCCGGAACATCAATTTAGAACAACTTTTATGATGCCTTAGGGCACATTCTACTATACGATGATGTCATTTGGCCTTGAAAATGTAGGAGGTACATATCAATGAGTAATGACATATATATCTAGTGATCACATGCTCAGTTTGTTCAATGATTAGGTTGACCATATTGGGGTTAAATCTAAAACAACTGAACAACATGCGAAACATCTAGACCTAGTGCTTAAACGTTGTCTCAAATATTACCTTAGACTCAATTCAAAGAAATGTGTCTTTGGTTTTAAAATAGGCAAGATGCTTGGTTTTGTAGTCTTTGAAATAGGAATACGAGTAGACCTTGATAAGGTTAAGGCAATAACTAATATGCAACCGTCCAAGAACCTTACCGAACTACATGGTCTCCAAGGTAGACTGTAGTTCATAAGGTGCTTTATCGAGAGGCTAATGGATAAGTTGAGACCTATGCAGCACCTACTATGAAAGAATGTGCATTTCCAATGGACTCAACAATGCCAAGAAGCATTCGAGAACATAAAGCAAGAACTGGCTCAACTACCGACAGTTTATCCCCCTCAAGGCGAGAAACCCTTCTACATCTACCTTGCAACTTCTGATTCTTCCATCACATCTATGCTTTGTCAAAAATGTAAAGATGGAGTCAAGATCCCTATATATTACCTAAGCCATGCTTTAATTACCTATGAACAATGATACAACGATGTAGAGAAATCATGCCTCACCCTTGTTTTCGCCTTGAAGAAATGGTGGCATTATCACTTTCGTAATCAAGTTTACATCATTTGTAATAATAATGTGCTCCGTGTTATCACCAACAACATCTACGAGTCAAGTAGGATAGCTAGGTGGAAAGCAATGATCGCAGAGTTTGACCTACACTATGTTGCTCAATCTTCCATAAAAGGTCAAGCAATAGTCACACAGTTAACTGTCTCACCAACACATGATCAAGCAACAATAAACCCTAAATTCCTTGACAAGAACATTAATAGTATAGACACCGTACCTCACAACTACGAGGCAATCCTCTATTTCGATGGAGCTTCAACTTCCCGAGGAGGAAGTGCTACAGCCATTTTAACATACCCCTCTGGAGAGATCCAACCCTTTGCCTACTGATTAACCTTTCCTTATACCAATAATGTGGCAAAATACGAAGGTCTTCTTAGAGGTCTTCAAGCAGCATTAACTTCAGGAACCACACGTCTCATAGTTTACAGAGATTCACAACTAGTCATTAATCAAGTCATTGAGGTTTACGCATGTAAGGCTCTCCATTTGCAACTGTATTGTGATTTGACCAAACATCTGCTGAGGCAACTAGTAGAAATTGATATACAGCATGTCCCTAGAAGCGAAAACACTATCACTGATGCACTTGCTACATTAGCCTTAAACATGACACCCAAAATGTTCAATGCGTTGCCTAGCTCTATAACAAGTTATGTCGAACCTATAATTAACACTCTTGATGAAATGCCTATAGCATCCATTAGCACAACACATGCAATAAAATGGTACGATGACATAAAAGAGTACCTTCTATGAGGTGAATCCCCACAACATTTGACAAATGCTTAAAAGGACGCATTGCGAAAACACTCTCAGAAATATGCATTAATAGGAGACACCTTGTGTCATAAATCTTATGAAGGCATTCTGCTGATGTGCGTTAGTAGCATTAATGGTAAAGCAATTGTAGAACAAATCCATGAAGGCCTATGTGGAGGGCACATTGCACCCAAAGTAATGGCAACAAAGATTAGGTGCTTAGGCTACTACTGGCCACACATGGAGTACGATTGTATCTCTAAGGTCAGAACATGTGACATTTTCCAAAGGCATGGTAACATAATACACGTGCCACCTAATGAATTTCACACAACACAAATCATAGGGCCATTCCAAAAATAGGGATTAGACTTAATTGGACCAATAACGCCATCATTCTCTATGAGACATAGCTTTATTATCACTACAACTAAATACTTCACAAAATGGGTAAAAGCTATTCCCCTTAGGAAGACCACTTCAAAACATATTTGCACTTTCATAATAGAAAACATCGTGACCTGTTTTGGTATTCCAATGACCATCGTTACTGACAATGGGCCACAATTCAGTAGTGCATATACTAAAAGCTTCTGTGAAAGCCTGGCTATTAAACATGCATTTTCATCACCTTACTACCCATAGATTAATGGTCAAGTAGAGGCTACAAACAAAACTATCATCATGGTGCTCAAAAATATGCTAACTTAGAGCAAGAAACGATGACATGAACAATTAGTCTACGCATTGTGGGCATATAGAATGACACATCAAACATCTATAGGTAAAACTCCATATAGTCTTGTATACATATCTAAAGCTATTTCACCTTTAGAATTATAGGTTCCCTTGTTGTAGATAGCTCTCTCAGGCCTCCCCAATGAAAGTCAAAATAATGAACTACGCATTGCTGACCTCGACTTAGTGGAGGAAGAACATGTTCAAACACTTGATCAAATCGAGTGGTACCAGACACAACAGTGGCAACGACAAAAATATGATCTACATAAATGCCCAATTAAAGAAGGAGACTTAGTCCTAAAGGTTTTCCATGAACATCCAGGAAAATTCTCAGCCAACTGGGAAGGGCCTTATTTAGTCACCAAGGCATAAAATAATGGAGCATTCAAACTTGCTAACATGGACATAAATGAGTTTGCTAATCCCACAAATCACTTGTACTTGAAACGATACTATGTCTGATGAACTTGAGGTACATAATAGTTCTGGCATTGTGACTTAAAACTGATACCACAGAATAGTCCTGGCATTATGACTTAAAATTCATACCACAGAATAGTCTTGGCATTATGACTTAAAACTGATACCACAGAACAGTCCTAGCATTATGACTTAAAATTGATACCACAGAATGGTCCTGGGGCTATGACTGGAAACTGGCACCATAGAGTCCTGGAGTCATGACATTAAACCGACACCACAGAGCTCTATCAGGTATAACACTAAAATGCCACGTTTGTCCACCATGAATTAAACTAGCACCCAGACTCCACTAAGACTGTAAACTGGTTTGCCTCTTCGTAGTCCGCTACGACTATAAACTAGCAGTGCACCGTCTGCTACGACACTCAACTGGCACCATCCAAAGGATTATGACATGAAACTAATCCACAACAGTCTGCTAATACTATAAACTGCTAACATCATCGACGACTTGACAATACTTGAAAAGACATGTTGCTACAATTGGCTATACCTGTTGCACAAAGGACTTGCTGCATAATTTGTCTCATGGGCCTTGATGAAGTCGATGTTGTACATTCCCGACTCCTGATACATTTCCTATTTTCCCATCATGCCCCCATATCCTATTCAATTACATCCCCTAGATACATTGTATCCTACTCACCTCAAAGCCCTTGATACATTATTGCACACTGTGACTCTCTAAGCAATCGCAACACAAAACACAATATATGATGCATGACACAAAATGCGCTCGAACACGAGCACAACACTAAAAGCCATCTCTTTCAAAAGGACCTAAAAGAAGAAAAGAAAAATAGAAAAGAAAACAAAAACAAAAGAACAAAAAATAAACAAACAAAAAGAAAAAGAACAAAAGGGTCAAAGAGCAAAATTCATGGAAAAGTCTTCATGACCTCGTTAACATCATAAACCAAAGACTATTGGCTATTCTCATACAAGCCCCAGGCGAGAAGGCAATTGTCTTGGAAAATAGTTACACTCATATCTCAAAGAGATCATGTCACACATCATCACGTGGCTTTGGCTATTTACAACAAGCCCCGTAAACACTCTATAAGAGTCCCGTTTCTCCAAAGACCGCACCTCCTATGTCTCGGCTTTGAGTCTACTAAACACTGGCTATTGACAAGGACCAAAGATATAGCTTATTCACGTGAGAGCATTTCCTCTCCCACAATCCCGACAGCAATTATAACCCTTGATCAACTCCAGGCTTCCCTTGGTTACAACCAATCCCCTTGCATCTTGAACTACATTCCCTCAATCCCATGTACTCTTGATAACGATGCGATGATGTCCAGCCAAGGGCCAACAGATAATGCTTGGTACTTGGTTGTTCATGGTGTTTTGCACTTCTTTGTCGATGCCTCTTAGGTGGATTCCTCTAGATGTCAACAAAGAGGGAGCAATGAAACACCATTAATTTTGGCCTAACACTTTGAAACAACTTAAGCCCTTTCAAAGTTTCAGGATGTAAAACTTGACTAAGACATGGAACTCACGTTGTCAAGTTAGCTTGCCCTCAGTGTGAGCAACTCCAACAGCGTCAAGATCATGTCAAAATGATCCAAATATGAGGATGTAAGCCATCCTCAAGGGCCACTAATGACCACTCCAAGCTTTAACATTTGAGAATTCAAACTTGGAGACAAATTGTTCATATTTTTACACTCACGCTCACTCAGGCTAAGGTCACACTGCCAACATGAGTGCGGCATGAGCAATTTCTAGAGCTCAAGCTGAGTTAAAATGATCTGATTTCCAAGGTGTAAGTCATCCTCAGGGCTCATTGTTGACAACTTCAGATTTTAGCCTCCAGAATTCTAGATTTTAGGTCCAAAAATTGCAAGTTTTTGCAGCTCACGCTATGGTCATGCTACACTCACGTTGGCAGCGTGAGTCCAACGTGAGCTACCCAAAAGTGGTGTAAAACAAGTCACATCAGGCTCAATTTTTGACTTGCAGATCATTCTCACAGTTAATCATAGTCAGGCAATCACTACACTTCAAGAATCATGCTTCAAAAATCAGAAATTTGGTGTGAAATATGTCATTTTTGGCTCACTCATGCTAAGGTCACGCTGGCAGCGTGAATGCTGATCACACTCAATGGAAAGCATGACAAATTCACATTGAGGACATGCCAAGACAAGATCAACTCATGCTGGAAGCCCTAGAGGAACAAAAATGCCTCAAATAGTCATAAAACCACTCAGATCGACATCCTGCAGCAGTCAATTCAAAGATCAACAAGTTTCAAGCAAGTCGGAGTCAATTTCTCTTATTGTACACTATGATTTTTCATTGTAAACGTTCATCATTTATGGCCCTGCCAAGCTCTTACACTCCAAATTGTATCTATTTCCACGAGCATATGCTAGCTTGGGCAAGCCAACACATGTTGTAAGATACAATGTACCTGGTAAAAAACATAGCTTTCCCACACATGTCCAACTCACATACAGTTGTCCATCGGACATGTGTCACACAATCCGTTTTCCTCTTATCTCTCAGCCATTGGTCCCATCCATGAATTCTGTGCCCAAACCTGGCCAAACCCTATAAATACCCCATCAATTCACATAAACAGGGTTGGCAATTTTGGAGGTTAACAGCTTAGGAAGCAGTAACTAGTGACTTTGGATGATCATACATACTTGAATCTTAGCATCCAATCACTTCTAAAACACATCACATCACCCTGGGGCTTGGCGCTTGACCTACCATCCACACGTGCAGCTACGCTTTGCCCGGTGCACATCTTTTCTGAGTCATACAATACAGTTCATTTTGCCAGTCATTATTTTGTTTACTCTATTTTACATTCAGTTTACATTCTTTTTTATTTTTTGCAATACTATTCTATATATGTTCTGTTTGCATTTCGTACATTACTATTTACATTTCGTACATCATTAGTTATGATAACCCTAGTGCAAGCCATAGTTTACGCTTGGGGAAGTCCTTGGTTGATTTGCGTGTAGACCATCCAAGGCACTCTACCTTCATTTCCTTTTCCAGTTTGCCCTCAAGCAAAGGCAAGGTCAACTATGTCTGCCTGACAATCTCTCAGTGTTTGTTTTCCCTTCCAGCCTTACACCGACGATTTAGGTCAGTACACCCACAATGTTTAGAATTTATTTTTTTGAGGTACATGTTTTGGATTCTAGTAAAGAACCTTATCTTCTCGTTCAAATTTCACTTTCCATATTCTAAGATCATGTCATTGTTTACTGAATGTCTTGTGCACTTCGTTCAAGGATAGGACTACTAATCAATTTTCATCTAAAACATTTAGGTTGATCAATCTTTCTTTTTGTGCTAGACTTATGTTAATATCTAGGTCATAGGCTATTGAGACTGTACAAAGCTCAGATTGGATTAGAAGTGTTAGAATTTTGTCATACACCAGCTCATGGGGAGAGTAGCCAATAGGGAGTTTCCATGTTGAGTGGTAGGCCCAAAGGACATCATTAAGTTTTATTCTCTAGTCTCTCATATATTTACTAATAGTTTTTGTTAGAACCTTTGTAATGTCCCTATTAGTTACATTTGCTTGACCATTGGCTTGAGGGTGATAAGGTGTTGTTAATTTATGTTCAACCCCCAAGAGTTGCATGAGTTTTTTGAAAAGTGACACCTGTAAAGTGGGTTCCATTGTCAAAAATTAGTGCACATGGCACTCCAAACCTATTCATAACATTTTGTTGTACAAATCAAGGAGTAGTGAATGATGTACAATCAATGACGACTATTGCTTCTACTCATTTGGTATAGTAGTTACTGATGATGATTATATATGTCTTCCCATTGGACATGTGTGTGATGGAACCCATTAAATCTATGCCCCATATGTCAAAGGGTTCCAGTCGCTGAATCCACTATTGAGGATCCTCCATCCATGTGGTCATCCCACCATCTCATTAACAACTTTGACCAAATTAAATAAATTGGTGGGCATCCCTAAAGATGATGGCTCAGTAGTATCTTGCCATTAGGATTTTTATGGTCATGCATCTCCCAACATAGTGGCCTCCACAAGGAACCTTCATGAGCATCTTGGAGAACACACAATTGATCTACATTAGGTACACACTAGTGAACTAGGCCATTGGCACATAGCTTGTAAAGGTGTTTGTTGATTTCAAACTGTTGTTTCTTCCTATGATACAAATCTTATGGCATCTTCTGAGTGAAAAGATAAGTGAGGATTCCATTGTATCATTTTGGTTCTACAACATTTGTTCATTTATTACAGAAGTAAAGAGGAGTTCATCAGGAAATAGGTTAGATAATGGATTTCCCTTCTCTTTGTTATCCCATTGTAACTAAGACAAGTGATCAGTGATCACATTCTTAATTTCCTATTGATCTACCATTGTAAGATTGAATTCCTACAAGATCACTAGCCACTCTATGACAAAAGGGCTCACCATTGGCTTATTCATGAGAAAGCAAATGGCATTATGATTAGTGTGCACAAACACTTTATATCCAAGCACATAGTGCTTAAAATTTTCCAAAGCATACACCACTACCATCAATTCTTTTTTTGTGATGGTGTAATTCAGTTGTGCACCCACAATGCTTCAACTTACACAGTGGATGTAATATGAATGTTTTTTATTATCCAACTATGTAAGTATGGCTCCCAAGGCGTAGTTAGATGCATTCATCATGATATGAAATAGTCTAGACTAGTCATGTGCTCGTAGAATTGGAATCTCTATGAGCTTCTACTTGAGGCTTTGGAATGCGCTTTCACATTCCTTGTTCCAAATGAAAGGAGCATCTTTTTTTATGTCCTCTCAACCAACGGCTTCACAATATTAGAGAAATTCTCTATGAATTGCCAGTCATAACCAGTGTATCCAAGGAATGAATGAACATCTTTGATAGTTTCTGGTTGACAAGTGATTTCTTGGATGATCCTTATCTTTTTAGGGTCTACCTTGATCCCTTCCTATGAAATTCAATGCCCCAATACAATGCCCTCTTGGACCATGGAATGACTCTTTTGGCAATTAAGTCATAGATTTATTTCTACACATCTTTTCAATACCTGCTCAAGGTAGTCCAAGGCTTGCTTGAATGTAGCACCATAAGTGGAGAAGTCATCCATGAAGACTTATACTCTACTACCTATTTGTTGTTGAAAGATACTTAAGACTAGGCATTGAAAAGTGGTAGGAGCATTGCACAAACCAAAAGAAATCTTGTGATATGTAAAGGTTCCCCAAGCACTTGTGAATGTTATTTTGGCCTAATATTTTGGTGCAATCTGGATTTAGTTATAGCCACTATAACCATATAGAAAACTATAATAGCAATACCTAGAAATGGTGTCCAATACTTGATCAATGAATGGCAATGAAAAATGATCTTTGAATGTTGTTTGATAGCCTAAAGTCAATGCAAACCCACCATTTGTCATTTTTCTTTGTCACTATGATGAGTGGACTAACCCACTTGCTATCTGCAATGGGATAGATAAACCCTACCTTAAGGATTTGCTCAATTTCCTCCTTGATAATTTGTTTCAATTTTATGTTCAACCACAGATGTGGTTGCCTTCTTGGATTCATAAATAGATCAATGTAAATGTGATGCTAGAATATTTGCAAATTAATTCTAGTGAATTTAGGATATGACCAAGCAAAGGCTATCGACCATTTGTTGACCACTTTCAACAGTTTTTCTTTCTATTCAAGAGCAGGTTTGACATTGAGTATGATCGATTTGCCATTTTTTAAGAATGCAGACTCTAGGCTGGTAGGTAAAGTTTTTAGCTCTAGGGGCTTCTTTTAACATTCTCAGGGATCTCCAACTCTTCCAAATTGGTATCAACATTCTCATCATTAGAGAGTTGCTGATGAACTTACTCTAGTTCATCCATTCTTGCAACATAGGTGCATGTCAGGCTCTCAGTAGGTTCCATGCACATTGTGTTATTGTCAAAATCAGTCGTCAACCACTAGTTTCCCTCCTATTTTTTGGCTACTATGCACAAAAACCTTTGAATATCTCCTTTGTTGGACACTTCTTACATGTAGAGATAGATGCATATTTTATGGACCAAAGCTTTTACATGCAATTACACCTTGAATCACTATATGCAATGCATGAAAATTGTCTCTTCTTGATCTTTCTAAATGCATTTTCTTTTGATATCTCCAAGGAAATATCTCTAATGTCCTCTTACATTGATAATGCTTGAGCCTGTCGTTCCCATAATGATTGGGAAGTCCCCCTTCCAGTTTTCAACCTTGATTACTAGGAAATCAGTAGGATAAGATCACTCATAGATAATGGTTACCATGTCTTTCACCATTCCTAATGGAACAATGATGGACTGGTCTGCCAATTCTAATATGATATTACTCTTCTTGAGAGGCAACAAGTTCCAAGTAGTATATATCTCATGAGAAATTAAATTCACACTAGAACTTGAATCAAGAAGAGACTTACACGATTCATTCCCAGCAACCTATAGATAAATGAAAGGGCTTCCAATATCAACTAATTTCGTAGGAAGGTTTCTAGCTTTGATCCAACCAAATATAGCATGGATGAACATAACAATATGGATTTTGAATGACATTTTGTTTGAAAGGGACCTAATGGAATGATTTGCAGAGGATGAAGTAGGAGTAAGGTGATCAGCAGCCTAAGTATATAAGGGCTTAGTAGGGTTGCTAAATTAGAAAAAAGGTCTTTTACAAGCACAAGGTTCTAAACCCCTCAATTGATGAACTAGTTATAAATTGATAGCCTTGGTAGCATTACATTGTTGTGGCTAGGCTAGAAGTTTACCTTGCATAGATAGAGCAAGTGTTAGTTTCATTAAGAATAGATGAACATGTGCAGAAATAGGAGGATAAGGATGAAATGTGGCATTCCTCCTAGAATGTGGAGAATAAACTCTGTAGTACTCAAGAGGCTAGTAGTAATGTTGGACGAGAGAAGCATGACTAGAAGAGTCATGTGAAGATAGTGGTTGTTGAATGTAATACCCATATGGATCTAGTTGCTTGTAAGAGTGTTGCTGCCTTGGTGGTGACATCCCCCATGACTATGATTGGTGCCACTATTGGTATTGCTCATATGATTATGGTGGTGCTCCACTTGGATAATATATCTATTGTTGATGAATCTACCAGGGGTTGCCTTGAAAATAAGGCAACCTTCTAAGTGCTTGTCTTCTTACTAGTCATGGATTTAGAGCATACACCCTAGATTCCTATAAGTGTGACAGAATGGGGCAACATTCCTTAGGATATTCATATTGGAAGATGTCACACCCACCATCAGCATCTAACTTGATTTTTGCAACTTCATCTACTATAGCAATTTTTCCCTTACCCCTTTGGTAGCCACATTCAGCTTCTTTTCACCTCTTACGATTACAATCACTACTTTGCTCTCTTGATTCTTTAGTGATTTTCAGAGTATTTTGGAGTTTTTCATCAAAAAATCCCACATTTTGTCCACCTAAGCCAAAATTTCATACATAAACTTTTGGATTGGCAAGGTCTTTCTATTAACCACCTCATCAAGAGGTGATTCTTCCTCACTGTCACAAAATTGAACTTTCATCTTTCTAATGGAGGGATCTCTATTGTATTCCTCTACACTTATCCATTTTCTCAACTCTCCTTCTTCTTTTGCTACCTACTCAATTAGCCTTTGAATATAATGGGCTCTGAGTTCTAATAGTCTCACTTGGGCATAGACCCCACGAGTTCTCCTCGGTTTCTGATCTAAGTCCATGTATGATATGACGAAGTTGTTCTTTCTGAGAGAATAATATCTACCCATGGTGGCATCCAAGGGTTCATGGTTCCTTACTTCCATCCTTGGATCTGCCTTCTTAGATTAGATAATTTGGAGTACATCTGATACTTATCGTTAAATAGCTCGACCATTGTACTCCACCTATGGATAGATTCTGGCTCCAAGGATAGGTACCAGCTCTCTGCTTCTTTGATGAGTATTCTAGGAAATAACTTTAATTTCTACTAATTGTCCTCGATATTTTGTAAGGCATAAGCATCATGAAAATCTTGAAGATATGTCTATGAATCAAAATTATATTCCCCCTCAAATTTTGGAATGATTCTACTGTCTTTCACATGCCTAGTTGAAATTTTATAGCCTCTACAATATTTATCATGATTTGAGTTGCTAGCAATTTCTCATCATCATAATTATTTCATTGTTGTTGATGATATCCTATGTTACCCCTTCGATCATTGTGAGCTTGATGCTCATCATTACTATCCCACTATTCACCTTCATCACAGTTATTCTTTCTACAGCATTTATTAGAACTAGAAGAGGAAGAAGAAGATGCAAATGAAGAGGGAGGAGCACTACCACCACCATGGTATCTACCAACTCCTCTTCGATTATCACAACCACATTTGTTAATTTTTTTATTATCTTGATGCTTTTCCAAGCCCCTTCCTTGACTACCATCTCTACCTAAACCTAGTTTGTTGCTAGTGAAATTTAGATTTAGGGCCACACCCCCATGACCAGTAATAAGGAGTGGAGAATTTTCATGTTGAGAGCCCCCACATAGAGGGTCCTCATTGTCATCTTGGTTTAGCAGGAACAAGGGATTGGTAAACTGTTTTCCCTTCACAAACTCATAGTGATTCTTCTAGTATCAATCTCTCCTGCATTGTGTTTCAGTGGGGCAATAGTCATAATCATGCATAACATACTCCTCTTGAAAAGCTTAGATGCCTAACTTCTTAAGATTTTGAAGCAGTATACTAGGCATAGATTGATCGAAAGGCATTATAATGTTACCTTCCATATCACAACATTGCAGTTGTTCATCTTCATGTAGGATGAAGGTGAAGTCAGGCACATACTCATCTAGATGAGTATACACCACCTTGCATTCTTGTGGAACCAGTGATTTAACATCATCACACCTATGAGAAGAAGACATTTTACAAAACAAATAAAATATCAATGTGCTTATGTGATTATATTTGTTATGAGAATGATGTTGACGTCAGGGTTTATCCAGTGATGTTAATGATATTCACTAAACCTAGATAGCACATGTTTCAATCAAAATGAGTCCCTAATAATGGTGCCAATGATGAGTGATGAAGGGTACTCCTACATCCAACCATATGAATCACAAGGTGTTCACACACAATTTGGTCAAACTCCATAAACTCTATGTCTTCTGGTACACAAGTCTTCTAAAAAGTGAACCTCACCCTAACAGTCATTCATTGTCTTCCCAGTTACACTTGTGATGTACAAGGGTATGGTTAAGTGTAATTGAGGCATATAATTTTTATTATTTTATGTTTTATGTTCCTTGGTGCTTAAAGTAGAGAGATGAAGTAATTTAATAACTATTTAATTTAACTACTTAACTAATCTCTAACTAGTCTTAACATAAGTATCCAATCCCACTTTCTATACACATCCTAAACCCACATACCCACTTCTGGGATTATCAAGTGCTACACTATTGGGCACACCAAGCAATAATGCTACTAGGGTTACCAAGTGAATACATGTTTACACTTAAAGTAATCGTACTTATGTGTTTGATCTATTTAGCTTAATTAATTAACTAATCACTTGAAGTGTAATTTAGCTTAACTTATCTTAATTAATTACATAATTAATGAAAATAATAAATGCATAAATAAATCATTAATCTATTCTAAGTGCTACAAGGTTTGATCAAAAGGCTCATCTTTATTACCATTTACATTGGTGTGATTTAGGTACAACGGTGCTCGAATAAAGATCCGTACACTTTCTAACTCTTGTTGTAGGTACTCAAAGAAATATTCTAACTCTCAAATGGAAAAACTACAAGAGCTCTACTACTACTATCACATGACTCCTCATAAACATGGTTGTCAGCTTGTATTTATACTTTTTATTGTTGGGCCACATCAACAAGGCCTTGTAGATGTAGCAAACACTACATTGATGTGGCCCTGTCGATGAGGCAATACCACATAAATGAGGCTATGTCGACGGGAGCCCGTTGACACAACACTTTGACGCTCATCAATATGCATATATCCATCATCCAAAATGTCTAAGTAACCTTTAAACCTTCTAGGCATTCAAAAGAATCATTTTTTATCCTCAAAACTTCATAAAAAATGAAAATTTTTGGGCTCTGATATTAGGTCCACCCCGATATTGGATCCTCAATATCGAATCACACAAAAACTATATATAGGTAGACACTTAGCAAATTTTCCATCATTTTTTCATTTAAGCTAAGGGAGCTTTTTCAAATTTTCTTTTCTACTTTGAGCTCTATCCTCCTAGCTTTCCCAAGGCATATCTTGCACGTTATTGCTCCAATTTTCATGATTTTCACATCTATTTGATCCCAAAGTGCTCATCTTAGTAATGGGTGGGTACTAGTGAGAAAAATATAAGCCAATTTTTCAAAAGTTTCTAATGCCTAAAAGGTATTCTAAGGGTAAGTATGAAGTGAAAGTTGAGTTTTTTTTTTTAATAAAAACCAATCATACTAATGCCAGAACACTTAAATAATGCTCTTAAGGAACCATAACCATCATCATGAGTCATACACAAGAACGAAATAGACAATTGTGAAGGGTTATAAGGAAATTAACACTTATGGGGTGACTTTTGGGAATTTATCTAGCTCTATAATCATAAACTAAGAACTTAATGTAACTAAATAATATGAGTAAGGTATGGACCTATTAAGAATATATGAGAATAACTTAGTAATTCTAAATTCTTGATTGATTGTAGATGGCCCCAAAGAAAGAAGAAAAAGGAGGACCTTCACAAGCTACATTTATGGTTATCACAACCTCTCAGGTTATGTATACTACTACTATAATGTCTCAGCTTCCAAATGGTGCTACTACATAATGAGCATTCTCGGAAGTCTTGCCCTCAATTCCAAGCCTTATATGGGAATATCACATAAGAATTACAAAACAACCAAAAGGGAAAAGCCTTGCTAATTATTCTAGAAATCCCTAGTGAAACTAAAAATGAACCAATAGCACCTATTGAGCAAGTCATGATTAATGAACCTACCCATACAAATGCACAATTTAGGAAGTTAAGTGACATCATGAACAACTTTAGTAACTAAAAAGGAAACACATACGTCCCTCCTAGCAAACAAAACCACAATAATACATTTCAATAACAAGCACAACCTGGAACATCATTACAAATTCATAATTGTTCCAGCCAAAACCAACCTTAGCCGAGTGAGATGAAAACTTACAATTTTATACAAGATTTGAAAAAGATTAATGCCATCATATCCATATATGAACTATTACAATTTAAGGAAGTAAAAGAAGCAATACATGCATTGATCAATGAATCTAGAGATAAAGGTAAGACTCCTACAAATGAAAAACAAGTTCATTTCATAGATGATGCTGGAACCCTTGACACACCCATTCTTCACCAACAGGCTAAGAAGGATCAACCTCCTTTCCTAACTACTTTAGTTATACTAGGAAACAATGTTCATAATTTTCTAATGGATTCAAGAGCTACTATGAATGTAATGCCTCTTCAGGTATATAAAACTTTCGGAGCCCAAATGATTCCAAACAAGAAGTGTTATCCAACTTGATGGATCCAACATCCATGTAGTAAGATACCTTAAAGATATTCTAATTAGCCTAAAGAAATATCCTAATTTTTCATGTCCCACAGACATTTTGGTAATTGATATGAAACCAACTTATGGCATGTTACTTTCATGTACATTCAACGCCCAGTTTGGTGGTTTCGTTAGATCTGATTTCTTAGAACTTTTGCTCCTAATTAAAGGAGGATCTAAACATGTACTAATTCCTAGAGAACCTTTCCATTGTCATGTCATCTCAAATCCTGATGAATCTCATGTTACATCAACAAATCAAAGTGAAGACTTTGTGGGAATCATTGATCTTAACTTTGGTGAATACAAGTTAGATGAAAATTTGGATGCAATGAATGACTCCTTACCTAACATACACCCCTATATTTATACTTATGTCACATCCTATTACCAAACTTATAGGGAACTTTCTAAACTTCACATTGACACACTACCTTTCCATAAACAAGATAGAAAGACTTTCCTATTTAATGATCCCCCACCAATTGTTAAAGATAAGGATATTAGTGAAATCCTCACTATCCAATGCTTAGATAATAATCCAATTTATGATGATGATAATGCTTATATTAATCAAAGAGATCACTTTTCAGATTGCACTAACTTGAACACATGGATACTTAGGGTTGATGAAGCATCATCAAAACGTGGATGTGCTGCTAGAATTATGTTAATTCCACCTGGGGAAGCTTCAAAGCTTAAAGCCATTTTTCAAAACCCATGACAAACAACATGGTTAAATATGAAGCTTTAACCCATGGACTGAATTCTGCTATTTACTTTAATCTTTCCAAGTTATTATGAATCAAATTCACACCATATATGGAAATAAGGATCCTTTAATGAGAGCATACAAAACATATGTATTAGAATTATTTAAGGAATTTGATCTTATCACGTTATAACATATCCCTAGAGATGAAAATCACATTCCTAATGCTTTAGCACAAGCTATTTGTGTTTTTGATCTTCCATTTTCTTATGGAGCTTGGGATTCTAAAATCATCATGGAAAAGGTTGATTGTTACTCCATCCCTGATGATGTGCTATCTTTACAAGTGTTTGATGATGAAGATCAAATTACTCATTTTCTAACTAGTAAAGGGGAGTTTTATGAACAAATTCTTGAAGCTTCACACATTTATTTGAATGACTCAATCCTTATCAATGAAGTTTCACCCAATGCTATTGCTAGGGAAGTTCAAATGGATAATGAAATTAAAGTACTACAACACAAAGATTGGTAAGTATTAGCAAAAACTAAAATTGCTTTAATCAAAAAGAAAAATCAAGAACACCCTATTTAAATAGGTAAACATTTACATTCTAACAAAAAGGATACATTAATCACATTCCTACATGAATTTAATGATGTTTTAGCCAGGTCCTATGAAGATTTAAATGTTTATAATCCATATATCATTACTCACACAATACTAGTTAGGCCTAAAACAAAACCTTTTAAACAAAAATTATGACCAATCAATCTTAAATTTCAACTTTTAATGAAAAAGGAGATTAATAAACTCTTGGAATCTAAAATCATATATCCAATGAGACATTCTAGTTAGGTGTCTAACTTAGTTCCAATACATAAGAAATCTATAGAGATACGATTATGTGTTGACTTCAAAAATCTTAATGCATCTTGCATTAAAGATAATTATCCACTTCCACTTATGGAAGAGCTACTTCAAGCAATAAATGATGCACAAATGTACTCGTTCTTAGATAGATACTTAGGTTACCACCAGATTCTTGTGAATAAGAAAGATCAACATAAAATAGCCTTTGTAGCAAAATGAGGAACATTTCCATATGCCAAAATGCCTTTTGGATTATTAAATGCAAGATCAACCTTTTAACATGCTATGGATAAAAATTTTGAAGGGATGATTAAGAAAAATATAATTATCTATTTAGATGACTTAATAGTTTTCTCATGTGATAGAGGAACCCATATTCAAGATCTTAAAAATATATTTTGAAGATGCAGAAAATATGGTATGACAATAAATGCTAAGAAGTCTATATTTAATGTACAAAGCAAAAAATTCCTTGGTCACATAGTGACAAGAGAAGATATTTCTATTGATCCTAAATGTGTTAATGCTATCCTAGAAATTCCTTATCCCTTATCTAATAAATATTTAAGAGCTTTCTTTGGAAATATTAACTTGATCAGGCAATTTATTCCTTTGTTTGTTGAACTAGTAAGACCTCTTAACACAATGCTAAAGAAAGATGAAGACATTACATGGACTACTGAATGCAAAAATGCTTTCTTAGCTATAAAAGAAGTTATTAAAGCTCCAATTTTAGTCGACCCTTGGTATGAAAATGATTTCTTTCTATATTCCTTTGCAAGTGATCATATAGTAGCTGCCATTTTAACTTAAGAGATAGCTAATCAAGAAAAACGTCCCATCGCTTATATGTTTGGTCCACTTAAAGATGCTAAGTTAAGATACTCTCTTGTATAAAAACAACTATATGCAATAACTAAAGCTTTAAAGAGATTTTTATTTTACCTTTTAAAATCAAAGATTATGGTAATTGTTCTAGATCCCGCTACTATTGCTCTAGCAAAGCTTCAAGATCCTTTTGAAAAAAGAACCAAATGGATTATGAAATTATAAGAATATGAAATTCAATTGAAGGTAGCAAAACTAGTAAAAGAAATTGGTTTAACCAAACTAATAGCCTAAGCATCAACCCTAAAAAAACCAAAAGGTTCATTTGAGCTTGAACCCATATCTATAAATGTGTTACAACTTGAAAATAATGAATCAGTTCCATTTGCACTAAATCACTTAAATGACCCTTGGTATGAAGATATTAAATATGATTTAACTTTTCATCGATGACCTTTAGACCTATCTAGGTACAAGCATAAACTACTAATATCCAAAAGCTCTAAATTTACCATGATTCATTGTAATCTTTTTAGAAAGGACTTTGAAGGACTCCTCCTTAGATGCTTAGATAGAGAAGAAGTCAATGATGTGGTAAAAAGCTTACATGATGATGAACACTTAGGCTATCAATATTTAACTCACAAGATTACCATGGTTGGTTATTACTAGCCAACTATGACCACTGATGCCTATAATATATCAAAAACTTGTATCCAGTACCAAATGTTCAAAGGAAGAAACCCTACTAGCTTAGCACCTCTTCAACCCATCATTGAAGTAAGACCTTTTGCACAATGGGCTCTTGATTATATCAGATCCATCAATCCACCATCATTAGGCCAACATAATTTATTTTAACAACAACTAACTACATCACACATTGGCTAGAAGCCAAACCAACTAGAAGAGCTACATCTTGTGAGGTTACTAAATTTCTTGAGGAAGATATCATAACCCAATATGGACATCCATATGCACTAGTGGTTGATACTAGTCCTACCTTCATCTCAGTAGAAATCACTGAATGAGCTATGAATAATGAAATCCTAATCAAATGCATCAAAGAATATTATCCTTAAGGAAATGGATTAGCAAAATCTTCCAACAAGAATCTTCTAGGTGGAGTTAAAAACATGATTAATGACAACCCAAAATATTAGCATGAAAAAGTAAAATGGGTTGTATGGGCAAATTGTATTTGTTACAAATAATCTCTTAATACCACTCCTTATGAGCTATTTTATAGCCAAAAACCTATATTACCCATCAACTTACAAATCCCTACTTATGAGTTCTTTCTAGATTACCTAAATCCCAATGAAAGTCTCATTGCTAGATCTTATGATCTTTCGAATGTTGAACTTAAACATTTAAAAGTAGTAGAAAACCTGTCAAATCATCAAACCATTATTAAAATATGATTTGATAAAAAGTTTGTCGCTAAATCCTTTCAAATAGATGATCTAGTCTTAAAAAGAGATAGAGATTCTAGGCAAAAAGGTCCAAAAACTAGGTTCTCACTAATGTGCTCAGGATCATATCAAATTGTGGAGGTTGTAGCCCCCAATGTTTACAAGATAGCCAACCTTCCAAATGACAAATTCACTAGAAACTTCAACATGATCCACCTTAAACATTTTTATACTACTGTTCCATGTGGACACCTAGTAGATTAGTAAGTTAATAAAATATAGTTATAAATAAATATATGTACATTATATATATATCCACATAGGTTACATTAGATATCATACATCGTTTTAAAAATGCATTTCATTTTATTGTATTTATATCATATTTTATTGTAGTATCATGCACAGCATAGCTTTAGGTTCATATCCATATAAGTACATACCTTAGAAGTAAACCTAATAGATGTTTGGATTCAAGACTTAGTATTTAATGAAGGGTACTCTATAGATTATGGGAATCCTTGTAATTCTCTCTTTCTTCATTAACTAAATTTAAAAATGAGTTCCTTGTGGCTAAGTTATAAGAATCATATCTTATTAAGTTCCCTATTATCTATATGTTGTTTTATGATGCTGCCTTTGAAGTTGACTTGGTGCCATGGCACTGTCCTTTGGGTTGCATTTTTTTAGAATGACATATATAATTTTGAGTTATTTCCATAATTTAACGATCCATCCTAGATTGTGATAAGATAACTCAACATCAGGAATTCACAATGTGCTAGAAAGAATTTGAGCTAGCATCCCACTATTGGAATGCAAAGTTCATTCTTTCTCATGCTTAACCACGATTTGTTGCAACTACACTTTGAGTTCATAAAAATGGTGTAGAGATAGAGTTCCTTCCTTTCCTTCAAAAATAATAATAATTGGTTTGATTCTTTTGACTAAAACCACCAAGGACCTCATGATTAAATTTGTTGACGTATGTATTAAAAAGCTACAAGATAGTACCTTGGTCAATTTATATCACTCAATAAAATCCTTAAAACCTTGAATTAACTTCTTTTAGGTATTTTTCTAAGGGCATGTAATATTAGGTTTACATTTTATCTAAAATAAAAATAATTATTATGTATTAATATGTATATTTATTATATAGTATATATTTAGTTTACAAAAAAAATTTGGTAGAACACTTCATGTTTTCTTTGCTAATTTGGTTTGGGCTTGATGTTGGCAACAACATCACCCATGAATGGGGGCCTTATCCTTTTGACCTTATCCTTTCATCTCCAAAGCCCATGACATGTAATTGTAACTGAGTGAGAACAATCGAACTGAAAGTAGTGCTTCAATCAAATCTAGGTAACTGTCACTATCACCAGTGCTCTCTTAGTGCAATGATGCTACTTCAATTATTGATGTAAATATTGTTGTAGTGTTGTGTAATGCCAATGCAACATAAATTTGGATTACTTAGAAATGAACTAAATGTTGTCTTGCTTTTTGCAATATCTAAAAAAAATGCTTGGAAAATTAAAATTATAGGTAGCTATCTACTTTTTATTTTCTTAAAAATTTTTGTTATAGTTTTCACCCCAAAACCTTATGGCCTCCTCCTGTTAGCCTTGCAAACATCATCTACACCTATCACCACCTGCCACACTTTTTCCACTGACATCCTTCCCTACTGTGCTTACCTTTGTAACACCCACTCATAGGGAGCAAGAGCTAGCACCCAAAGCCCCCTAAAAAGAAGAAAGTTGAAAGAGGAAAATGCCCAGGTGGCTTTTTTTCTACAACAATCAAACTAGCATTAACCTTTAAAATTAAAATGAGATCAATAACACCTAGATCTAGCTCAAAAATAAGTCAATTAATATTAATTTAATAATTAAGAGATAATTTAAAAAAATTTAACATGGTAAAATATTTGTGCAAGATTCATTAGATTAAAAAAATAAAAATCTTTATTATTCAACCCAAAAATAAATATTTAATTAGGATCATTTGCACATTTGAAAACCAAAGTAATGACCACATAACTAGATAAATTAATAATCTCATTTTTTTTCAATCACATAATAATATTTTATAATTTCCAGCCACACAAAAACAAGATCTAAATTTAACTCTTGTAACCATTTTACCAGTAATCATTTAATTAGGAAGTTCATATGTTCAATAGCAGAGAATAGATAGATCACAACCATAAATTAACATCCTAGGTTTTCCCCCACTCCATCAACTTATAGAAAGATATTAAAATCATTCTTAAGAAGGTATAGGAAAAAAATAAATATATTCAAGATTCAAATCCAAGATTTATGCATTCAAAAGGAGAAGGTTCATCAAACAAATTCCAACCAAAATCCAAAAATTCAACAATTTTAAAGCATTCACAATTATCGATGGGCCCAAGGATACTCTCACTTTCTGCCAACGGTACCAATCCTCATATCAGGGATCCATAGCCCTTGTTGGCAATCCTTTGCCAAAAATGCCCCAAATTGTTATGGGTGTTTCGGAATCATTACAAAAATAACTCTCACCCAAGTCATTTAGGTATGAGAGTGCTGAGGACAGACAAAGAGATCCAAAAAATAACTCTAAGCTTACAACAACAATCTTGATATTTTCATACAAGCATTGTGAAGGTGGTTAGATAAGCAAGAAGAGAAAAGTTTGAGAAAATCAGCCCTTGCTAGCCATTATCAAACATAACAATGATGGATCATTTTACCTCCTTGCTTAGATATCTTGCTCACTAGGAGAAATTATTTGAATATTGAATTGCTATGTTACACTTGTTTTCTTTCTCTTTGTTATCCCTTGTAGCAGCGACAGCCTTCTCTCCCTTCATAGCCACACACCTTGTTGATGTATCCTTCTTTTTTTTGCGTTCTACAAAGTTACTTTTGCCTTGATGTATCTTGAATGATTTCTTGTAACTGACTTCTTGGGAACTGTTCATATTCTTTTCTTTCTTTTTCAGGTTCTCTCTCTCTCTCTCTCTCTCTCTCTCTCTCTCTCTTCCTATTTGTAGGTGGAATAAGGGATAATGAATGGTTTCTTGTAACTGACTTGTTGGGGACTATTCATATTCTTTTCTTTGGTTTCTTATAACTAACTTCTTAGGGACTATTCGTATTCTTTTCTTTGGTTTCTTGTAACTAACTTGTTAGGGACTGTTTGTATTCTTTCTTTTAGTTTCTTGTAATTGACTAGTTGGGGATTATTCGTATTCTTTTCTTTATTGTTTAAAGTTATCTCTCTCTTTCTATCTCTCTCTCTCTCTCTTTTTAGTAGTGGATCATGAGTTCAATTCTCTTCATGATCACTACAATAAAATCAATAAAGTATGTATATTCACAAGTTGTAGGTTTAATTCCTAAATTAACAATTTTTGATATTTTAGAATTTAGATTTTGCTAGATCTCAGGTTCAATTCCTCTTGAACATTCCAACATAATATCTATCTCTTTATCATTTAGAATTATCATAAGATGCAAAGAAAGAGTTTTCAAATAGATTCATGATAAGGGTAATTCAAGACACATAATCAAATAAGGCACCTTCTTTAACAGGTCATTAGCAATGTGAATTTTTCCATCATCTTACGAGCCCTAAAAGGTGATCACATGACCTTTCTACAACACTGGAGAGGGTACTTATACTCTACAATTTTAAACTAAAAAGAGCAATGCATCACATTTAGATAAAATAAAATATAAAGCTATAGTATTTGCACAAAGTATCCTTGATTCATGGGTCAAGTTCCTCCAACTTGATTCATAGCTCAAGTTCCTCAATATGAGCATTCTTTTGCATCTCCACATACCTGTTTTAGCTCCTGAGACACACATTTTGTCCTTTATTTTTCTTTTGTTTCTTAGCATCTCTGTTGAAATAGAATAGAAAATATTTTGTTTTCCCATATATTTATTATTATCATTATTTTAAAACATTCCAACATGCATTTTAAAGCATATTTCTTATGCATAAAGTATTTAAACATTTAATAACAATACATATAAAAATTTGGTCAACAAATTTATTACTATTCCAATTAGCCATTTCCACCACAGTCCAAACAAAGCACATGCACAACTTCTCAATAAAACATGCACACAAACACACAAAAAGACTATTATAATCATTAACGTAAAAATTCAAGGAAAAGTGGTTCGTTACATCCTCCTCTCCTTAAGACATTTCCTCCTAGAAATGTTTAAATAGGTGAGGGTAGCTCTCTCTAACCACATCCTTCATCTCCCAAGAGGTTTAAGATCCATCCTCATTCCAATCTAGCTGAATTTGGTGTAGTGTACGATGCCTAAGATTGAGCATCCTCTAGTCTGAAATTCGGATTGGTTGAACTTTGACAGTATAATTTGGGCTAACCTAAAGGTTTTCCAATAGCAAACAATGCTTAGAATCATAAACATACCTCCTTAAAATGGAAACATAAAAACCATTTTGTAAAGATGATAAACTTGGAGGTAAAGCTATTCTATAAGCAACAGGACCAATTTTCTATAAGACTTCAAAAGGGTAAATAAATCTAGGTTTAAGTTTGTTTCTTTTAACACCTCTAATGACATTTTTAAAGGGTTGGACTTTTAGGAATACTTTTTCTCCAACAGAAAATTCTAGGTCCCTCCTATTATCTGCATAACTCTTTTGTCTATCTTGTGCTTGCTTTAGTCTCTTTTTAATTTGATTCATCTTTATGTACAAATCCAAAATCATCTCAAGCCAAAAAATCAATTTTTTTCCTCATGCTGATCCCAAGAGCTAGGAACTCTACATTTTCTACCATACAAGGCTTCATAAGGGGCCATTTCAATACTACTTTGGTAGCTATTATTGTAGGTGAATTCTAGCAAGGGTAATACCTTATCCCAAGTTTTATGATAATCCAATACACTAGTTCTTAAAAGATCTTCCACCACCTAATTTTTTCTTTCAACATGACCATCAGTTTGTGGATAATAGGTTGTGCTAAAATTTAGTTTTCTTCCAAGAGCTTGTTGGATAGCTTGCCAAAAATGAGATGTAAAATTTGGATCCTAGTCTAAAATGATTTTCTTAGGGACACCATGCAATCTAACTATTTCTTGAATATGAACTTTTGCAATCTTTCTAGCATCATAATCTAATTTCACTTTGATGAAGTGTGATGACTTTGTCAGCCTATCAACTACGACCATTATGGAATGATATCCTCCAAGAACTTTAGGTAACCCAACAATAAAATCTATTCCAATCTCATCCCATTTCCATTTTGGAATATGGTGTGGTTGTAAAAGAAATGTTGGTACTTAATGTTCAGCCTTAACTTACTAACATGTAAAACACCTTGCCACAAACTCAGCAACATCATTTTTTCATTCCAAGCCACCAAAATTATTTTTTTGATTCCATGTAGCATTTTTTTTTGCCCCTAGATGACTTGTATAAATTATTTCATGGTGTTCTTGCATATATAAAATGAAATTGCAAAAAGTAAGAAAAATATCTATAGCTTATTTTATGTAGGAATGCATTTATTGAATTAGATCATTAACATTTGCATTAGAATCTCCATTGCCTACTACTAAGTATTATAGAAAACGTTTAGAACAGCATCTTGGGATCCAATGCAAATAATAATGGAATTTTTTTTTCTTAATAACATTATTAGGATAAATACCAAATCTTCCACAACAATTTCAAACAACTTCCATTAGAATAAACCATTGAAGAAAGTTTAAAATAGAATCACCAAATAAATCCCTAAGAGGCCTGAGTTTACTACAACATGTGATTACAGTATAATCAACGACCACCCAATGTTGACTAGCCCCAATAAGTGAATAAATGAGTATTTAAGAAAAAGGACAACTATTAACACACTTACACCAATGACTGGTAATGTGGTTACACCTAAAAAAAATCACATTGTAGTACATTTCAACTACTAATTAGCAACTACAAAGTGTGTTTCAACTATTTCACTACAATTTAACTCATTTTTCCTTTGCATTTGTTTAAAAAGTGCAAAAGCAAACATATCTTCTTTAACACAACAAAAAAAAAAGTAAATAGTTTGTTTTCATCTCATAGCTTTGCTTTGTTAATAGTACTTCTTTTATCCTTTTTTTTACTATATGTGTCTTTGTTTCTTTTTCAAGCTTAAATTATTTTGAATATATTTTTTTTCTTTTCAATTAATTCATCTACATTCTACTAAAGTTGAAAAAAGAACATTCAAAGTCTGTTGAGAAATAAAAGCAAACATTCATAGCTAAGGAAAAATGAAAGTGAATTTTAAAAGGAGCAACCAAAAGATATTTTCAAAGAGACTGATTTAAATGTGTGAGATCCATCTTCATCTTTGATAGCCTACAATTTTCCATTCAAAAAGATGTTTGTTCAAAGCCATGACACCTCATATAGCAAATTCAAGCAAAAATTACGTTTCCAGGGTTAATGTTTCAATATTGTAAGTTTCATTTTTAGAGTTAACGTTTCTGTGCTATAAGTTTAAAATCCTATAATGTCTCAGGAGGTTCATGTTTCTCGTAACCATAATTCTCCAAGTAATATGGCGTAGGTGCACTAATGCTAGAGCAATGCTCGCACTATTTCAATGTTCTTTATTGCTTGATTCATGTCACACCTCTTAAATGATTGACTTTTACTATCATTTCTATGTAACTAAAATTAAAGCTATTTGGAAAGCTTACGCATCATTTGATGGCCATGACTCACCTATTGCCAAGCTCTACCTAGAGCAAGCATACAAATACTAATACAGCAATAAGCAAAATCAAAATAAAGGGAAATGCTTACACATTATTTGATGTTCATGACACACTTAATACCGAGCTCGACCTAGAGCATGCATACAAATACTATGAAAAGAACAAGGCATTTGATAGGTGCATTGATGTGCGGAGGTTTAGGATCCATCTCATGGACCATAGGACTCTTAAAATATATATTGAATATTCTCGTCATAAAAACTACATGCAAAATGACCCCAAGTATTACCATCCAGATCTCTTTGTTTCTCTTTCCCTTCACTCTTATTTCTTCCTCCAAGGCCATTCCTTCCCTCATGGGCAAAGTCGACATTGTATTGATGATCCATTGATTTCTCATCTTCGAACGTCCTCAATTCGCTGGATCTGAACTCTCAGCTAGTGACATTCTATATGGTACCTTTGAGGTTGGAGCACTGTTTAGAATAATTTTAATCCTAAACTCTACCTTTCTTTTTGGTGGCATTCTCGATATCTCATCAGTAAACACATCTTTGAATTCATCTACAACTAGATAGTCCAACAGTGTCTTCTCCTATTAGCAATCATTATCACTATTAGTTGCATACAATCTAACCAAAATTTTTGCTTTTTTTTTTTTTTTTTGCATCTCTTGCACCAATTTTTTTGTAGAAATAATGTTTCTTGAGCAATCTCAAGGCTGAAAAAAAATTTTCTAGTTTATTTCTTCATTGTTAATTTCTATGCAGTTTTGTCCACAATCAAATTTTGCCTTATTTTTCACCAACCAGTCCATACCCAAAACCACATCATATGATTTTTATCTCACAACTATGCACAAAACACTCTAAGGCTTTATGGTCACCTAAAGCTGATTCCACTTTTCACATATATGGTAAGAGATGAACTTTACTCCCTAATCTTTTAACCAAAGAATCTAATATAAATGAATTTGTTGATCCATTCTCAAAAAGAATAGTAACAAATTAAGAATTAATGATACCTATTGTTTCTTAGATTGATGCTTGATATTGCACTCATGCTAGAACATTTGTTGTAGCATATGAAAGACAAACCAACACCACAGCAAGTAATGCACAAATTCAAACTTCATAAGAGGTTTCAAGGAATGTAAAAGAAAGTCAAACCTAGCACTCTAATACCAAGATGTAACACCCACTCATAGGGAGCAAGAGCTAGCACCCAAAGCCCCCTAAAAAGAAGAAAGTTGAAAGAAGAAAATTCCCAGGTGGCTTTCTTTCTACAACAATCGAACTAGCATTAACCTTTAAAATTAAAACGAGATCAATAATGCCTAGATCTAGCTCAAAAACAAGTCAATAAATATTAATTTAAGAATTAACAAATAATTTTTTTAAAAAAAATTTGACATAGTAAAATATTTGTGCAAGATTCATTAGATTAAAAAATCAAACTTTTTATTATTCAACCCAAAAAGAAATATTTAATCAGGATCATTTGCACATTTGAAAACCAAAGTAATGACCACATAAGCAGATAAATTAATAATCTCATATTTGTTCAATCACATAATAATATTTGATAATTTCCAACCACACACAAAAACAAGATCTAAATTTAACTCTTGTAACCATTTTACCAGTAATCATTTAATTAGGAAATTCATATGTTCAATAGCAGAGAATAGATGGATCACAATCATAAATTAACATTCTAAGTTTTCCCCCACTCCATCAACTTATAGAAAAATATTAAAATCAGTCTTGAGAAGGTATAGGAAAAAAATAAGTATAATTCAAGATTCAGATCCAAGATTTATGCATTCAAAAGGAGAGGGTTTATCAACCAAATTCCAATCAAAATTCAACAATTTTAAAGCATTCACAATTATCGATGGGCCCAAAGATACTCTCGCTTTCTGCCAACGGTACCAATCCTCATATCAGGGATCCATAGCCCCTATTGGCAATCCTTTGCCAAAAATGCCCCAAATTGTTATGGGTGTTTCTGAATCATTACAGAAATAACTCTCATCCAAGTCATTTAGGTATGAGAGTGCAGAGGATGGGCAGAGAGACCCAAAAATTAAGTCTAAGCTTACAACAACAATCTTGATATTCTCATACAAGCATTGTGAAGGTGTTTAGATAAGTAAGAAGAGAAAAATTTGAGAAAATCAGCCCTTGCTAGCCATTATCAAACATAACAAAGATGAATCATTTTACCTCCTTGCTTAGATATCTTGCTTACTAAGAGGAATTATCTGAATATTGGATTGCTATGCCACACTTGTTTTCTTTCTCTTTGCTATCTCTTGTAGCAGTGACAGTCTTCTCTCCCTTTGCAGCCACACTCCTTGTTGATGTATCGTTTCTTTTCATTTGTGTTCTGCAAAGTTGCTTTTGCCTTGTGTGTATTCTTTTTTGTTTTCCTCTTCTCCTCTTCCTATTTGTAGGTGGAATAAGGGATAATGAATGGTTTCTTGTAACTAACTTGTTGGGAACTATTTGTATTCTTTTCTTTGGTTTCTTGTAACTAACTTGTTGGGGACTGTTTGTATTCTTTTCTTTGGTTAGTTGGGGACTATTTGTATTCTTTTCTATCTTTTTTAAAGTTATCTCTATCTCTCTCTCTCTCTCTCTCTCTCTCTCTCTCTCTCTCT
>MNCI01037326.1:218328-229799 GCA_015680685.1 Gnetum montanum
GTTCAATTCCTAAATCAACAATTTTTGATATTTTAGAATTCAGATTTTGCTAAATCTCAGGTTCAATTCCTCTTGAACATTCCAATATAATATCTATCTCTTTATCATTTGGAATTGTCATAAGATTCAATGAAAGAGTTTTCAAATAGATTCACGATAAGGGCAATTCAAGATACATAATCAAATAAGGCACCTTCTTTTTCAAGTCATCAGTGATGTGAATTTTTCCATCGTCTTACGAGCCCTAAAAGGTCATCACATGACCTCTCTACAACAATGGAGAGGGTACTTATACTATACTATTTTAAACTAAAAAGAGCAATGCATCACATTTAGATAAAATAAAATATAAAGCTACAGTATTTGCACAAAGTACCCTTGATTCATGGGTCAAGTTCCTCCAACTTGATTCATAGCTCAAGTTCCTCAATATGAGCATTCTTTTGCATCTCAACATACTTGTTTTAGCTCCTAAGGCACACATTTTGTCCTCTATTTTTCTTTTGTGTCTTAGCATCTCTATTGAAATAGAATAGAAAATATTTTGTTTTCCCATATATTTATTATTATCATTATTTTAAAACATTCCCAGCATGTATTTTAAAGCATAATTCTTATGCATAAAGTATTTAAACATTTAATAACAATACATATAAAAATCTGGTCAACAAATTTATTACTATTCCAATTAGTCATTTCCACCATAGTCCAAACAAAGCACACACACAACTTGTCAAGAAACATGCACAAAAAAACTATTGCAATCATTAACACAAAAACTCAAGGAAAAGTGGTTCGTTATAGCCTTGTTGTCTGTTGCTACACCTATTGTCCACCACCTGGGCTGCACAAGCCTATTAACATGCTACCTTTCACACTTGCTTCACCTCCACAACCTTCACTCCTCCCATGTGTCGGTGTTTTGTGCATGCCATGGTCCATCCCCACCATCGCTTAGGCTTGACCTGCCACACTACGCAGTGCCCTGCAACCCACCATCAGTATTATGTGATCCTCCTTCCCTTTGCCCTCCTCACCTCCAACACCTTTGTCAACCACTACAGCATCTACATGCTCTGCCTATCACTGCCAGTCCAACCCTTGTATGCACTGCCATCATCCACTGTGCCACCCTTGCACATCAAACCACAACCACCTACCATTACTATCTAAGTTGTCACTGCTTTGTGGCCTTTTCTTGTGCTACAATGGCAAAACCCTCATCCGTTGCCAATGAAACCCTTGGCAACGCTGCGTAGTGTAGTGAAAATCCTTCTTGCACTCTACCATTTATCGTTGTGCCCTACACTCGTCCTCTTCTAACTCTCCTTGTCACCAGACCTCTCTCATTGCGATGCATCATTCCATCATCCTATTATGCTGCCTACTATGCGCAGCTAAAATATAATTTGTCATGCATCCTGCAAGGTGCACCAGCCCCTACAAATAGTCGTGCAAGCCCGATAAGGGCCACATAGCCCTTCCAGGGTAGTGCAGCCCTACTAGAAAAATACTTGTCCATTATGCCAGTGCACTACTATCTGCCTATTGTCATCCACAACCCTACTCCCCCTCATACATCATGTTACCGTGCACCTATCGCCTCCTACACCTTCTGCATTCATGATGTAAATTCCTGCCTCATCCACTACCCTACTCCCCCTCATACATCATGTTACCGTGCACCTATCGCCTCCTACACCTTCTGCATTCATGATGTAAATTCCTGCCTCATCCACTACGAAGATGCCCTAGGTAGATGTGATGGGTTTCAACCCAAATATTATAAATATTCCAAAGTCCAATGGCCAAGCCATAGAAATTTCTATTTTTGAGTAATATATATATATATAAAGATATGCTTTTTCATTTATTAAAATTCATGACCATAGATACTACTCTCAATTTCTTTTTTATTTTTTAATTAACAAGTGTAAAGCATTGAAGAAACCAAGGAGATCCAAATCAAAAAAGAGAGTTAGAGGATCCACACACTACCACACTTGGCAAAAGAGATCATGCATGGCGGCCAAGTAAGCCCTTTGAGGAGGCCTTTGATATATTTTAAGTTCTATTCAAATTATCAATTATGTTTTCTCTTCCACTCGAGACTATTCCCAAGCTAACTATGCCCATAAGCAAGGTGCCCTAAGCAATAGCTTTGCCAAATCGTGCACTTTAGTGCATTCCATGCATTAGTTTGCCTCCTAACCTAAATTTTTACAACATTTTCCAAACCCAATTTCCTTAGACCTGTGGATGTTTGGATTACTATTTTTTTATTTTAATACATTTAAATTAACAAATTAAGGCACCAAGGTTAATCTCCTTATCCCATATGCAATCACTAGTTAGAAATTAGTGTATAAATACTCATTTTCTCTGTAAGCTAAATATCTTAATGCATCAATTCATTAAATGTTTCAATGATTTATTGCAAGCAATCATTTGACATTTGATTTTTCCTTTTCGGCTTTCATAAACTACAAATTGAGCTCTATTTATAATTGTGCCATGTTACCTAAACAGGGATTATTTAGTAGTAAAGGATTAACATCTCTGGTTGGAGGAACAAAAATTTATAGGCTAGATTGGGCTCAAAAAAACTTCTCATACATTGTAAATCTCATCTCGTAGGTTAGAGGAGAGAATTAAATATGATTATGCTAAAAAGAGGTCAAGTAAATCCATTTCATAATTCAGCCAGTATTACACATATGAAATTTCCAAAAAAACAAAAAAAAAACAGCACAAGACCAAATGTATCATGCCTACTACATGTTAGTCAAATTCTTTTGGGTTTAATAACCCTAATATCCCACATCTATTGTGAGTAAAGTGAAGGCAACTACCATTAACATAAGCTCAGATATTATCATCTCTTTGATTACAAGCACTATCTTTTTTGTAATTGTATGGTACAATAGTTATGTTGTAATAAATTACAGTGTTGAGTATTTAATTGCAAATATTTGAAATATAGTCAATATAAAACTATTGTTCATTTCTATCATTTTACTATTGTTAATATCCAATTTACATCTAGTTAACACTACCTATGAATGTCCTTCCCATGTTATAAATATGGTTATAATAAAGCCTTAAAGGCAATGTGTTTAGCTTTCATCCCTATGCTTTCTTTTTCTTTTTCTTTTTCACTCTTGTTCATTGTATTTGAGAAATTCTCTCTAAGCTAACATAAAGACCCATGAGCTTGTTTTTTGCTAGGGTTTTTCTCGTTTTTCCCCATATTATTGAGTTTTTCTGTTAATTTATTTTTTACTATTATCATGAACAATTTAAAAAAGCACAATTGGTATCGAAGCTAGGTTCTTTTGTGATGGTTTTTTTTCCTTCTTTTATGGTGTTTTTTGATTTCAAGATATGGAAAACTTAGCAAAAATCAAAATTGAAAATTTCTCTAGCAATGATTACAAAGTTTGGAAAATGCACATGAAGGATCTTCTTGTTAGCAAAGATCTTTGACAAGTAATTGCTAATTCAAAGCCTACTACTATCATAGATTCATATTGGGAGGCCTTGGATAAAAAGGCACAAAACAAAATTCATTTGTCTCTCTCAGTTTGTGCTACTCAATGTTTCTGTAGTTATAACTACCAAAGACCTATGGGACAAATTAAAAGATTTGTACCAAACAAAATCTATTGCTAATAGATTGTTTCACAGAAGAAATTTACACACACTCAAGATGCCTAAAGGTATGTTAATTATTGATCATCTAAGTATCTTCAACAATGTCATGATGCAACTTGAAGCAGTTGAAGATAAAATGAAAGAGGAAGATCATTGTATGTATCTTTTAGAGTCTCTTCCTAAGTCCTAAAATACTTTTGTAACATCAATGAGTAATTCTATGTCAGCTCTTAATTTTGATACTATTGTAGCCCAACTCCTTAGTGAAGAAAGGAGAATTAAAAGGTCTACCCTTGTCCAAAGTGATCTTTTCCTTGCCAAAACCTCCAACTTAAAGTTGAATAAAAGCCCACAATTTAAACCTCCCAGATCCTACAAAAATTCCACAAAACCAAGATGTTGGAATTATGGAAAGATTTGTCATCTTAAAAAAGATTGTAAAGCCACAAATAAAGGAAAAGCATCTACAAATAATAATAATAATAATAATGAAATTCCTCCTTCTCATTGAGAGGGAGATTTGTATGTGGTGTCATCAATTGATGACTAAGAGTTTCTTGGTATACTAATTCTAGTGCTTCCTATCACTATACTCCACACCTTGAATGGTTTTGTGAATAATTTGTTTATAATCTCAATGTGGTCAAACTAGGTGATGATGGTCTTTATGATGTTGTTGGGAATGGTAAAGTTAAAATCCAATTTAAGGATGAAACCATTAAAACTATATCTCATACTCGTCATGTACCTAAACTCACAATGAGTCTCCTATTTGTGAGTGAGTTCTAACTATCATATTTGGTGAAGGAAAATGTAAAATCTTGCAAGGGTCCTTACCTCTAGCCACTAGTGTAAAGGTGGGAAGACTATACCGATTAGAAGTAGGATGTTGCAGCACAACTTCAACATGGTAGCTATTACTGACTTACATTCAAGTATTGATCTTTGGCACAAAAGATTGACACATTTAAGTGAAAAAGGTTTAAAGGAACTACATAAAAAAGGTAAAATTAACCTCATAGAAGAATCTATGAATTTTTGTCATCTTTGCCTGCTTGGTAAACAAACATGTTCAAGATTGCTAAGAAGTAATACTAAAGTTAATCAAGTATTAATTAATACACAATGATGTATGCGAACTAGTTGAAGACTTGCAAACATTCTCACTTGGAGGTGCTATATATTATGTTTCATTCATTGATGATTTTTCAAAGAAAGCTTAGATTTAATTAATGAAACATAAGTCTGAAGTGTTTGAAATATTTAAAGAGTTCAAAGCTCTTGTTGAAAATTATCCAAGACAGAAAATCAAGGTTCTTAGAACAATTAATGGTGATGAATTTTGCTCCCATGCTTTTGACAATTTTTGTAAAGAACATGGCATATACAGGTAAAAGATTATACCAGGAACTCCTAAACAAAATGGGGTAGCTGAACATTTTAATAGAACATTACTAGAAAGAATCAGATGCATGCTAGGTGAATTTGGTCTTAGTAAACATTTTTAGGTTGAAGCTGCAATGACTACCTACTATCTCATTAACAAGTCTCCATCCTTTGTAGTTGATTGAAAGAATCCGAAAGAAATATGGAGTAGCAAGTCTATTAATTTGAATTATCTTTGAGCTTTAGATGCTCCATCAACTTCACAACCCTTAAGATGGTCTAGTCGCATAAGAAAATTACCCACTCAATTTGAAGATCAAATTCTAATCACTAAAGCTAAACATTTTTAGGTAATATTCATAATCAATTTGGTCTTAGTAAACATTTTTAGGTGAAATTCTAGTCGCATGTACATCTCTTTATCATAAAGAATGGAAGCAAGCAATGGATGATGAAATGTCTATTATTCATAAGAATAAGACATGGAAATTGGTTAAACTTCCATATGATACAAAACCAATTGGATGTAAGTGGATGTTCAAAATTAAATTTAATGACCAATTTAAAGCATGTCTTATTGCTAAGGATTATTCCCAAAAGAAGAGAATTGATTATGATGAAATCTTCTCCCCTGTGGTAAAATTAACATCTATTAGATCATTGTTATCAATAGCAGCAACTTATGATCTAGAACTTGAACAAATGGATCTAAAAACTACTTTTCTCAATGGTGATCTTGAGGAAATATATATGCTTCAACCTAAAGAGTATGAAGTGAAAGAAAAAGAGCATATGATGTGTCAATGGCTAAGATCATTATATGGGCTCAAACAAGCACCAAGGATGTGGAATAAAAAATTTAATGAATAGATATTAAATCTTGGCTTTATTAAAAGTTAGAAAGACTCCTACATATATGTCAAAAATGAAAATGGAAAATTCTTAATTTTATTGTTATATGTTGATGACATCTTAATAGCAGGAAGTGACATGGATGAAATTAAGAAGTTGAAACAACTTCTTTCTTCTCAGTTTGAGATGAAAGATCTTCATGTTAAAAGAATTTTGGGCATGGAAATTAAAAGAAACAGAGGTAATAACAAACTTTAGGTTGGACAATCTTCATATGCGCAAAATATCTTAAAAAGATATAATATGCAAGATTGTAAGCCTATCGCAATACCCTATGAAACTAGAATGAAACTCTTAATTAAACAATGCTCCAAAATAGATGATGAAAAAGAGCTCATGATAAAAATTCCATATGCTAGTGTTGTCGACAGTTTGATGTATGTAATGGTCAGTATTAGACCTAATGTTGCATACATTGTTGGAAAACTCAGGAGGTATATGTTTGATCTAAGAAAACAACACTGAATTGCTATAAAATGAATTTTTTGATATTTTTATGATACTATGAATTTTGGTATTTGTTATCAAAGTGATTCATCCATTCTACATGGTTATGTGGATTCTAATTGAGGTAATGATTTAGACAACAGAAAATCAAGAAGTTAATATGTGTTTAATATCTTTGGTGGTGCTCTCTTGGAAAAGCCAATTGTAGTCTTGTGTAGCTTAGTCTACTACTAAAGCAAAATATGTTGCTACAAACCTAACTAGTGGGGAAGCAACATAGCTTCAAAGATCAGTGGCTAAACTCAAAATTCATAAAAAGATTATGAAATTTGGCTATGATAACCAAAGTGAAATTTATATATCTAAGAATCCCACTTTCCATAGTAGAAAAAGCATATAAACATACAGTATCACTATATTCGTGAGCGCAGATAAATGAACAAAGGATTCTTCTTTAAAAATTTAAGATAGAATAGAATCCTACTTATATGATGATAAAATCTTTATCTATTGAAAAATTTTTATGTTTTGGTGTCATAGAATGTGATATCATCTAGGGTCTTAATCAAGCTTCAAAGCAACTTTGCCTTCAAGAGGGAGGATTGTAAGTAACATCAAGGCAACTGTCGTTCACATAAGCTCAAATATTGTTATCTCTTTGATTACAAACAATATCCTTTTTCTAATGTTATGATACAATAGTTATGTTGTAATAAACTACAGTGTGGAGTATTTAACTACAAATATTTGAAATCAATGTAAAACTATTGTTCATCTTCGTCATTTTACTTCTATTAATATCTAGTTTACATCCAGTTAACACTACAATGTCAACCCCATGCTATAAATGTGGTTACAATGAAGCCTTGAAGCCATTGTGTTTGGCTTTTATCCCTATCCCTATGCTTTTTTCTTTCCCATACATTCTCTATTGTATATTGTGTTTAAGAAATTCTCTCTAAGCTAACATAAAGATCCAAGAGCCTATTTCTTGCTAGGGTTTTCTGGTTTTTCCCCAAAATATATTATTATGTTTTTCTGTTGATTTATTTTTTACTGTTATCACAAATGATCTAAAACATCACATCTATTGACTAAAAATCCTCAAATTAGTAGAAATTCATGCTAGAATATTGCAAGAAAATGAATTGTTACAACTACGCCAAAATTAATCCTTCATGAAAGCAACAGAGCACCTTTGCAACTCAACTCAAATTCTCCATTTGTTTTCGATTTCTAGTCAGTTTTAAAATAAAACAAAGCATAGTTTTAAACTGTACATTCGTTGGACAGTTACTTCGTCTTTTAAATGAAATCCGATCATAAAACCCACAACAAATGACATCCACGATGACACCAAATCCATATTTATCTAAAATAAAGCATAGAAGTATAATCAATAATAAAATACAAAAATAAATATATATAACAATAAACTAAATGCTCTTATCAAGTCCATATCATGAACATTGAAACTACTTTAAAAGCTGATGACCCCATGCGAGATACGTTAATCCATCATCACTATCCACGTTTGTTTTTCAAGAGAGGTAAATGGCGATTCTCTTCCTTCGAAGAAAAAGTATAACGAAGCATAGCAAAATATAGGGAAAAAACTTAACAGGCTGATAATGGGAAGGCCACGCAAAAGTTTGTGTTGTTAAAATACGGCTAGCATTTGGCGGTTGTTGTACTTTAGAGTGCCTACTAACCTGTAATTTTGTCTCGTCTCAGAATGGATAAATTCCATATTCAAAATTTCAAAAAAGAGGAATTTTTGAATGTTTGATTAGTTTTTTTCTTTTGAAATAGTTAATTAGTCTAGGGTAGACTGTTAAGTTTTCTTTCCAACCTTTTTTCTCATTCCGGTTAATAATAAATTTTATGTTTCAGAGCCACAATATTTCCAAAAAATATTGATTTTTTATTTTCCAAAGATAAGTCAGCTTTTCACCATCCAATAAAATGCCTACCAATGCCTCTATTGGGTACCTACTCTAAAAAGAACGTCTCACTACACATGGTCATTAAAGTTAGTATAATCAAATGTACAACAATGTTGGCCAGGTGCTCGGTTAGAGAACTGGGCTTGTAAAAGATGAGACAAGCAATCCTGAAACAATGATTAAAAATACCGGTTATGGAATTGTGAAGTTTTTGGAGTTGTTTGTGCACATGTATTTGTTTTCCCCCGTTGATTTTGCTAACACCACCTACAAAATATTAAGATTTAAGAATTTAATGATAAAGTGCAAATATTTTGTTGGCAACTTGGAATATTGAGCTATCACTCCCATCTTCTACAACAATAACAAAATATTAAGATTTAAGAATTTAACGGTAGAGTGCAAAATCTTCTTGGTACCTTGGAATATTGAGTTTCAAAATCTTCTCGGTACCTTGGAATATTGAGTTTCCTGTATACATATTCTTGAATCACTAACACTTATGTTGCTATAACTTTGGACAAAAAAGATAGTTTAGCACATTCATCATTGCCTTCTAGTCTTTTTGTGATTTTAATAGTGTGATGTCTGTACCAATCAGACCTCCTATTTTATATGATGTTGAATGTTAGGCAATACAAAAGAGATATATATAACAAATCAATGTAGCAGAGATGCAAAAGATAAATTTCATTATCTAGATAGCTATCAGAAGAGATAAATTGCACAATCCAGACATTAGAAGAAGCCTTGGACTAGTTTCTATTTCAAATAAGATACAGGAATGGTGTCTTAAATGGTGTTGTGGCCAACCTCGCCCATGCTATGGCACGGGCCCATGATAAACAAAACTATTTTGTAAAATCATATATTGTTTCACTAAGTAATGTTAATAAACTAACGTTGATGAGCAGCGAGGTACCTCTACGCCCAACCATACGAATCATTGGCGTTCACATGCAACTTAGTCGAATTTCGCAGACTGTAAGCACTTGCATACACCAAACTCTAGCCAGCAAAACCTTATGTTAGAACGGTCGTTATCTTCCCAACCTCACTTGTAATGTTCTAATGTGATGGTTAAGTGAGATTGAGGTAAATGATTTTTATTGGGTAATTCTTGAATTGTAATAATTGGAAAATTATGTAATCTATAATTATTCTATCCTAGCTCTTAACTCTCCCTAGCATAAGCAACCGATCCCATCTTCCGTGCACATCCTGAGCATCCCCTAATCACTATTGGGTTACCAGACGTTAAGCGTCACTACATTGCCAAATGTTGGGTTTACGTTCGAGACAGTCATACTTATTGTTCTTACAAAATATAAAAGAGCAATAACGATAAAATGATAACAATTAAGACTTAAGAAATTATTAAAGCATTGGAATATTAAACTATTTAAATGCTCAAATGATTAAATCCAAATGCTGCAAAGAATGCGTAAAAAGCTCATCTTCATTGCCTGATGAACCGTGATATTGCGTCCATGATATCGCGTCCACAATATCGGATCGACCATGCAATATCGAATACCTGATATCGCAGCTTATCTCATTATCTATAAATAAGAGGCGGTGCCTTTGGTTTCTGATGGGACGCAATATCGCGGCGCAATATCGGATACCTGATATCGCAGCTTATCTCATTATCTATAAATAAGAGGTGGTGCCTTTGGTTTCTGATGGGACGCGATATCGCATGGGCCGCGATATCGCGTCCGTCGTGATATCGCATCCCCCGCGATATCGTGTCTTCCCTGCGATATCGCGTATGCGATATCGCAGTCCGCCGCAATGTCTATAAATAAGAAGCGGCTCTCCCTTATTCAGGATCCCAGATTTAGAGTAGCGAAACTCTGGTAGTTTGATCCCTCCAAAGTTAGTTTATTTTTCCAATGTCTGCCCGCAGTGTGGTGAATGTATTTGTACGGTGTCTTTATTCGAGTGTGCCGTACTTGGACACGCACATGACCAGCAATAAAGATCGAGATTACTTCATCATTGCAGCATTCACTTAGTTTATTTATTTGTTTGTTTATTTAATGTTATTTATTGCTTTCCTACCGCGGTGTGAGTACGACTTGATTACGAGCATCTACGGATGTGTACGGTTAGTCAAGGAATCGGTTGCTCATCGCGATTAGTCTCTCACCCTCAACTCCTAGAAGCGGAACAAGTACGACTTGGTTACGAGCATTTAAGTGTGACTACTTGGTAGCCCAGTGGCGTAGCCAGGATCTACGCTTGGTAATCCCAGTGGTGTATTCGGGATCTACACTTGGTAATCCCAGTGGCGTACCTAGGACTTGCGCTTGGTAGTCCCAGTGGTAGTCGTGCACGAAGTCCAAGATATGTACGATTGATCAAGGAATCGATTGCTCATCGCACTTAGGATAGATTAAACTCTCTTACCCTTTCCCTCTTAGCTTAGTTTAGTTAATCTTATTTTCCCTTGCCTCAGGAGTAGCATTAGATTTAGGACACATCATACACCTCACTCTAGACTAAACCATACGTGACATATGATAAATACTAGTCCAGGTGAGAAGACAGCGAACTACGATCTAAGGTTAACTATCTAGGTGCCACAACTAGTCCGTCTGTGGAGTTTGACCGGATCGCACGTGAAACGCTCGTATTCGTATGGTTGAGCGAAGGGATACCTCGCCGCTCATCATTGGCGCCGTTGTCGGGGATGGTGCTAGTTATCTAGATTAGTTATTTCATACAAGGTCGCTGTAAAGAACTTAACGATACATCTCTTAGAAAGAAGAAATAGTTATTAAAAAGTTATGCCTAAATTCACACACAACTTTATAACAATGTCTCTCCTAGAAGACAATAATAACGCCACAGTTAGTGAGGAAATTCATTGGAGAACTAACAAACTATATGATGATGAAGATTGGAGTATACAATCTGAAGTGGGAGTTTCTTATAAAAATGAAGATGAACAAAAACAACATCATCGCAACACACGAAAACATAACTTACCCGATGACGATGAACCCCCACTGGCCACTACAAGCCTAACGCAAATACAAGAGGCTGTTCGAATCTCACGTAGGCATCGTAAAGAGAGCCGACTACCCAGGCTCGATTTAAATAACTTTCCCAAATTTT
>MNCI01037326.1:230114-241061 GCA_015680685.1 Gnetum montanum
GATCAACAAATCTCAAGGTGGAAACATCATCTTTGCCAATACAACAATCATTAGAAGAAGCCGAGGCAAAGATAAATAAGATGTTGGAATGGATGTATCAAAAGTGTGGAGAGTACATCAATAATCTTGGAGATAGAGTTTTGACAACCCAAGAAGCAGGAAAAAATAGTAGACATTTGGAGAAAAAAGAATAAAGGGAATAAGTGCTCAACTGCCAATATTATGTATGAATGCAACATATGCCTGTACGATCACCCCAAGGGCCAATGCCCAATACTGTTACATATACATGAGCATTGGGGAAACACGTTACATCCAGAGTTCGTACAGAGATACTGTGTTAGATCATAGTGGCAACAAACCCAGTCGTGGGGGAAACCACCCCTAGACTGGAGGCACCCTTCATATTTTCTGAATCCGAATGCTTATCACATTCAACATCCTATTTCTCCATTCGGGCCACCATACTCTATCTCACCGCAATAGCATTCTCCACCATACTATCAGCCCATACCTCCAACAAAACCACCACCTTGTACATCTTATATTCCTCCTAACTTTCAACATTCTCATTCCTTCCCTCCTTCCACAATGCCACCAACTGTTCCTAAGGTGTTTGTGCCACCACAACAACCCATGAACAACACTTGTGCTACTACTACCAATAGCAGTGAGCAACCTCAGCAACATCAAAGGCATCCTTTCTTTAAACACGGCCATAGGAAGGGACAACATAATTCTGAGGCCACTGCATCTTCCAACCCAGCACAAGTTCCACACGTTGGTGCACCCTTACCTTCGAACCTAACGCCTCATGTAACTTCATCAGGGCCACCAACTTACACTCCAACAACCATACAACCCAATGAACACAACCATGGGAGGCATCAACCCAATCCTTGCATACCATCTAACGGTCATAAACATCATAGTGGGTCAACTCGTTATCCGGAAACTACATCGTATGAAGTGCCCCACTATGCTTATTATGAAGTGTGTGAAATCCAAGGGGATAAGTATGGACCGATTTCAATATTTCCAATATGCAAGGATCCTCATTTCCCATTTATTAATCCTTGCCATACTCAACCGTTTAGTTATGGGGGATATAATCTTTTTCATTTTCTTTAATTTTACAACTTTTTGTTTTTCAGTTTTTCATTTTTCAACTTTTTTTTTTATCTTTTTGTGTGTTTTGTCTTTTTACGTTTTTGTAAGTAATCTCGTCTACAAATAAAACACTCATGTGGATCATTGGTTGAGGTGTGTTTTATGTTATTAAGTCATGAGTGATCAATTATATGGAACAGTGAGCCCATTACACCCACTCATCCACTCTACAAATAAGAGGTTCTGTCCAAGTGTACAGTGACATTCTTGAAATTTCTAAAACTTAAAATTAATTTTGAGTTCATTGTACCCAGAATGAAGAAGGATGGACCAAGAGGGACTGATTAGGGTGTGACATCAAGGGGACTTGTGGATTCTCTTTGGTGTCATCTGTGGGAGTTATCATGCAACATTGTTGTACTAAGATCCTTGTAGATCTAATGAAAAATGGGAGTAAGAGTAATCAAAAGGGTACTTGAAAATCAAATGTTGTTCTAGGGGGGTCCCACTGGAAAGACATGCACCCATGCCTAAAGGTTGGCGGCTTCTCTGGATTCAGTAAAGTGAAAAAAAAAAGAAGAGAAAAAGAAAAAGAAAAGTACCATAAAACAAAAATCACTCCTCCCTTGTACTAAATGCCAAGGATCGTACACCTTGTTGTCATGGTACTCTCATAGTTGCTCATCATGGGATGAAACAATGCGATGTCACTACTTAGAAGGATGGATTTGGTCAACGATGGGTTAATGACATGTTAATCATGCTTTACACGCAGGATTCATTGTGCCCTGGGTCAGTTACCTCATGTCCCAATCTCTACGATCCCTTTCTATACTTTGCCTCATCTCACTGTTCGTGTAATTGTAGCTCGTGTCCCGTGTAGCATAGAATTTTCATCTCATTCCGGTGATATTTATGTGTGTGTGTTTTGTGGAGCTAGTGCGGATTACATTTAACCCTTCTAGTGCCCATGGACACTTTAAGTGTGATTACACAAGGGCATAATAGGTTGAAACTTGCTTTGGGGAGGATCCACTTGTGTAATTTGTTGTAATCTTCATTAATTCTCTCGTTCAAACACAAAATTTCTTACCCTTAGCTTACGTTTGCATAACTTTCTTTCCCTATTATTATCCCTCTCAATTTTCAGTTCCAATGTACCATTATATTCCCTTTTCTTCATAACCGCCAAATCTATAATTTTTAAAATTCACATCATTATCATTCATAGTGCCTTTGAACTCCATGCAATTACCCTAGAACATCTTTATACATGCCAATGTCCTTAATATTTCACCCTAATTTCAAGAAAATCATTAAAAAATTNTCATTTTGCCATTTCTGCGGGGGGGAGTTGTTGAATTTTTTCTCTACGACTTGCGACTGTGTGATCCTTGGTTTTTCCATCATATCTCGTGCGCTGGTGCTCCGATTTTGGTTCCATTTAAACCTGCTTGAACCCGGAGTGTTCATTTTAGTCATGGGGGAGAGACACTTATCGAAAAGTGCCTAAATTTTTTGAAATTTATCTTTTCCCAATGACATCCGTTAGGGTAATTAACTTAACATTTAGGATAATTGTGCCAAATATTATATAACCCTTAAGTACACCGGGAGATTAGCAATGAAATCCACTTAACTTATAGGACTCATCATTTTAATTTTCGGGCACGATCACACGTTATAATATCTGATCTTAAATTAAGACAAGTAGTAAGGTATAACTTGATTTCCAAGACAACCTTACTAATGCTTGGCCCATGTGATTGCAGAATGGTCCCAAAATGTGCACAGCAGGAGGGTCCTGTTCAAAGTGGAGAAAAACAACCTAGGAGAGGTAGAAGACAAGGCCCTACCAGACAACATACTGAACAGGAGGTGCATTCATTCAGCATCCATCAAGAAGAACCTTCTACCAAATGATCCCGGCAGGCAAAAGGAGGAGTTGCTGCTGCACCTGAACCGGGACAACAACTCACGTTGTCCCCGGAATGTGTTCAGGCTATCCATGAGAAGTCCACATTTGCTGCGGTGATTGTGGAGCTTAACTTTGAATCTTTGCAGGGTTTTCTCCTGAGGCTGTTAGGGATCACCTCAAGGGGTCTCCCTTATGGCCTGTCCTCTCTGAAAGCGGTGCCTGGTACTTAGGTGAAACGTACCAGTTCTCGCAGAATAGGGAACAAGGCACCACAGTCAACATTGGTGGTGTGACAGTTGATTTTTCTGCACAGGCTATTTCGAAAGTGCTGAACCTTCCAAATTTAGGGCCCATGTTGCTCGGTTATCTACCCAATCAGACCCTAATGTGCGAAAGGAATGGTTAGAAAAGGCTTACAGCAAAGATAAGTCTTTTGGCGAGCTAATGACGGAAGAGAGGTTTTATTTCAAAATCGGAACCTATCACCTCTTCCCCACAATAGGCTTAAAAAGAATATCAACGTATGCGGCCAAAGGATGTGCAGTGTTGATGGGAAAGGTTAATGCTAACCTGCCCCATCTATATTTAACGGAGATCCTAAGACGATTTGAAGAACAGAAGACAGGGAAGATGGCATTGCCTTTCCCCTGTATTATCAAAAAACTGTGCCAACGGGCTGGTATTCGGGGGTACACAAATGATGTCCTCCGCAAAGCCCAGAATGCTTCCTACACTGAATTGTTAAAAGCACCAACTCCAAGGAAGAGTACTGGCAAGGAGCTGGAACCCGAAGAAGAAGAAGAACAGATGACTGGACCACCTGCAACTCAACTTGCAGGACCCAGCCAAACTCCAGCCACGGGTCCTAGCCAACAACAAGAGGAAGCAAGACCTGGCATAAGCCGGGATCAGCTACCGCTGCAAGACTATAGACCGTCGATGAGCCATCTCAAGGCTATCACTGAGACGATCAGTTGGGGAAGTCGTGATGACATAAGTATCTTCCGTGTCATCGATGATGCTGTTCAGCCTACAATCTCATTAGATCGCACAAGGGATGAACTATCCATCCAAACAGGAGGAACAGATCTCTGGAAATGCGGCATCATTTCAAGTGCAGTTAGAGACTGGTGAAGGTGCCACTGTGGTGGTCATGCAACACCAGAATGCCGCAAGAGCTACTGAAGTTGTTGTTGACCACATCAAAGAATCATTCAATGTACTTGTTGTGCCACCGGCAGATCTTTCAAGAGCAAGAGATGTTCAAACTCTTGTCAGAATCTCAATGACTCTTGCAGATCATGAGGATGTACTGGACAGGTTGCTTCAAACAGGACAAACTTTGAAATCCCTATTTGACATTCCCCAGGATGTTACAGCAATTTAATCAGACCTCATCTCTACTAAGGGGAAGCTGGTCATATCCAAAGTTAGGGTAGAGCATGTAGAAGCAGAAGTGCATAAATTACAAGAGCAGCTCACAACCTTCCAAGCAGCACAGCAGGATCCTCTACAGTTTGTTCCCGCAGACCAGCGCAAAAACTTCAGAACTGAGCAACTGACTAAACTGATTACAGAAAATAAGAATGTGGCAGAAGAAAAGGAGAAGGCTGTTTGGGATGCCTCCATAGCAGAAGTGCAAACCCATGCGCACTTTAAGGCACTCAAAGCCTTAGAAGAGGAGAATAAGCAGTTGGTTGCAGATAATCTTCGGTTGACATCTGTGGAGAAACAAAAGAATGTTCTCGATGAACACTTTCATTAGCTGCGAGAACAATTCATTCGGGTCAATCGAGATGTGAGCCGTGTAGCCAGGGAGAATCGAACCCTCTCGATGGAGGAGGTACGTGCTATTCGCCAGAAATCAGCAATAGAGATCAGCGCGTGATAGAATGAGACTAAACGACATGAGAAGCTGAAGGAGCACTTCCGTGATCATGTGGGGATGTATAAGCAAATATTGGAGAAGGAGATCCACATGGCCAAAGCTCAAATTAATAATCTCAGTGCCCAACACACTGATTGGAGGGCCATAGTGGACACTTATGCCTTCGCCCACTAAGCGAAAGTTAAAAATCAGGACCTACAGATCCAAGACTTAATAGAGTACATGGAGTTGGCAAACCTTAGATATGTCAACCTTGCCATGTTAACAGCAGGGCGCCCGAGATCAGAGCTCGAGAAGCAGGTAGCTTCAACCCATCTCAAATATGAGACAGAATTTATAGAACATAAGAAGCTGATTGAAAAATTAGACGTTGCAAATTCTGAGCTCAAGATGGTTAAAGCAAGCTACTAGGGACAGAAGGATGTAGCAACCAACTTGGCTTGACGGCTAACAAACCTTCATGAATACAAAGATAAAGCCAGAGCCTACGAAGAGGAACGACGGGTCTTCGCGGCATGGTACGTCAAGGCTAATCAGATGTTCCCGCAACTACCCTGTCCGTGGGAGGTGTCGACTCCATCAAACATAGGAACACTCACATGGACAACACAGGACCCTCGGACTGAAGAGGAGAAGCTCTAGGCTATTCTTCAACGCCATCAAACTTCAAGGCTTGGAGCACGCGACAAAGGGAAAGCACCTATGGAGGAGCCACCGCCACTAGGAACTACATGAGTTCCTCATTTTTGTAATAGTGTAGTCTTTTTCTGTGTTGTGTCCTTCCCACACTACAAAATTTTTATATTTCATTTTTCCAGTTAATAATCCCATACCTATCCACTATGTAATCAATGGAACTTGTTCTCCTTGTAACTCGAGGATGAGTTTTCATTCAGTCGTGGGGGTATGATGGGACGCGATATCACAGTCCGCCGCAATGTCTATAAATAAGACGCGGCTCTCCCTTATTCAGGATCCTAGTTTTAGAGTAGCAAAAATCTGGTAGTTTGATCCCTCTAGAGTTAGTTTATTTTTCTAGTGTCTACCTGCAGTGTGGTGAATGTAGTTGTACAGTGTCTTTATTCGAGTGTGACATACTTGGACACACACATGACCGGCAATAAAGATCGAGATTACTTCATCATTGCAGCATTCACTTAGTTTATTTACTTGGTTGTTTATTTAATGTTATTTATTTCTTTCCTACCGCGGTGTGAGTACAGCTTGATTACGAGCATCTACGGATGTGTACGGTTAGTCAAGGAATCGTTTGCTCATTGCAATTAGTCTCTCACCCTCAACTCCTAGACGAGGAACGAGTACGACTTGGTTATGAGCATTTAAGTGTGACTACTTGGTAGCCCAGTGGCGTAGCCAGGATCTACGCTTGGTAATCCCAGTGGTGTATTCAGGATCTACACTTGGTAATCCCAGTGGAGTACCTAAGACCTGCGCTTGGTAGTCCCAGTGGTAGTCGTGCACGAAGTCCAAGATGTGTATGGTTGATCAAGGAATCGGTTGCTCATTGCACTTAGGCTAGATTAGACTCTCTTACCCTTTCCCTCTTAGCTTAGTTTAGTTAATCTTATTTTCCCTTGTCTCAGGAGTAGCATTAGATTTAGGACACATCATACACCTCACTCTGGACTAAACCATATGCGACATATGATAAATACTAGTCCAGGTGAGAAGACAGCGAACTGCGACCTAAGGTTAACTATCTAGGTGCCACAACTAGTCCGTCTGCAGAGTTCGACCGGATCGCGCGTGAAACGCTCATATTCGTATGGTTGAGCGAAGGGATACCTCGTCGCTCATCAGTTTCCACAGTTAATAATTAGTCCCTTAGCCAAACTCTTGCTATTTTCTCCCTTCAGAGTTAGAGTTATTTCTACGTGCCCACAGTAGGAGTGATACAGTGAACAGATCTTTATTTGAGCATTGTGTACCTGAGCACACTTTGTGTACGGCAATAAAGACGAACTTTATGATAAACCTTGCAGCATACAAAATAGATTAATTAGTGTTAATTATTATTTAATGCTTTCATAGTTAATTAATTATTTCTCTCACCCTACAACTCTCTTAGTTAAATACACTCAGTACGACCACTTCGAGCATGGGTGTAGCACTTGGTAACCCAGTAACGATTACCGTTTGGTAATCCCAGCAGTGTTGCACTGGTTCAGGATGTGTACAGAAAGTAGGAACGAATACTGGTGTTAAGAGTACTTAGAACTTAGTTAATTAATAGTTAAATTAGATTAGTTACTTAGTTAGTTCTCTCTCCCCTCCTTATTAGCGTAGGATAGAAAACACCTAAAAACCATAAAAAATCATATACCTCAAGCTTACTTAACCATACAACCGTGACATACAAGTAAGTTTGGGAAGACAACGATTAATCAACCCATTATTGTTCCACAAGGCGCATAAGCACTTAGTCCTTGGAATTCGACCAAATCGTGCGTAAAACGCTTGTATTCGTATGGTTGAACGTAGGGGTACCTCGTTGCTCATCATTGGTGCCATTGCCGAGGACTTTGTTGTTTGTGCGCTAAGTAGAACTTAAGAAATTATTCACATTGTTGGAACAAACCCTTAAGGTTGGTTAAAGGAAAAATAATAATAATATATAAATATATAGTACATTGCACATTGAACAAGACAAGATGTCTTCTTCTTCGCACAAGAGCACTTCACCACCTAGGACTAACACAAGAAGCAATCAACAGCAAAATACACATGACGTTGACCTACCAATTCCTCAATAGTTTCATGTGGTATTTATTCATCCCAATGAATATGTACCTGACTTCACCTTTATTCTCCACTAAGACAAACAGCTACATTGGCGTGACTTGGAAGGTAATATAGTGTTACCTCCTGACCGTTCAATCCCAAGTATGCTTCTTCGTGCTCTCACACAAATAGGCATGCAACACTTACACACAGAGTACATTGCATAGGACTATGATTCGAGAGACTATCGTCCTACCGAAGCGCAACATCAAAGGGATTATCAAGAGGAGAGATACCATAAGTCCTTGAAGGGAAAATGGTATAAGGATGCCCCACACATTTTAAGTGAAATTGAGGATGATGAACCTGCCTCAGGTAGTCACCCACATAACGATGTTCCTCCCCTTGACTTTGGCCAAGGGGTTGTGTATCAAAACCTTCATTCTACTATTCACAACCCAGGTGCTGATACCAATGGACACAAAGAGTTCAAAAAAGAAACAAAGACACATGACAAAGATGGACATTCTAATCACAATGGCGATTGAGGCAGGGACCACCGAAGAGAAGGTAGTAAACACCATCATGGTTACAGTTCTCCTTCTTCTTCACCTTCATCATCACCTTCATCCTCTCCTTTCGTGTCCGAATGCAGCCATAGAGAAACAAATCATGAGGATAAGGACAAACAAAGTGGAAGTCATAAACAGGACAACTAAGACAAAGGACGAGGGCACTCTAGGGAATAACGCCATAGAAGAAGGGAGAGTAGGGAACCACGTAGACACCATAGACGCTACAAATGAGATGATGATGATAAACCCCTACTCGCCACACGAAGCATGCTAGATATAACTGAGGCCATAAGAGTTCCAACAAGGCACCAGAAAGATAGTAGGATCAAGAGGCTAGACATGAATAACATCCCGCAATTTGAAGGAGGATATAATGCTGATCCTCAAACTCATTTACAAGCATTTCATGATGCGTGTGCCTTGCAAAACATAGAAAATGAGTGGCAAAAGATTAAGTTGTTCCCACAAACACTAATAAAAGAAGCTAAAAGCTAGTACTGGTCCTTAGAACCGGAATCCATTCATAGGTGGAGTACGATGTTAGAATTGTTCAACGACAAGTACCAAACATACTCCCAAATGTTTAACCTGCGAAAGAAAATCCAAGGATGGAAACAAGGAAGTCATGAACCCTTATATTCTTCCATGGGCCACTATTATGCACTCTTACATCATCGTCCTAGCCATGGTTATTCACAGCGGGATCAACTATGTCATCTCGTAGATGGGCTTAGGCATGAAATACGAAGGACCTTTGGTACTTATGCCCAAGGAAGGTTATTTGAGCTAGGTTCCATCAAATTCACAAACTACTAGAGCAAGTAGCTAAAGAAGAAGGTGAGCTACGGAAAAGAGAGTGTACGGAAGAATACAACCAAGATCCTTCCCTTCGAAAGAAGGAAGTAAGATTTTGTGAGGATGAGGAAGAGTCACCACTGGAAGAGATGATGAATAGTAAAACCTTGCCTATTCAAAAGTTAGCATCAAAAGTATCAGCAAAGGTAGACCAAATGTGGGACTCCATAGATAGTAGGTTTCAAACTGTGCTCAAAGTAGTAGAGGAGTCTAGGAAGCGAGGTAGTGACCATGACAAAAGGAAAAAGAGAAAAGTAGAGAATGCACATAACAAGGGTAAGGGTAAGGTTGCTATTATTAAAGAGGTTGTGGATTCAAATGATGATGATAGTGGATGTAAGATCTGTCAATACAACCATCCTAAGGGATGTTGCCCTATAATCTCACATTTATAGAAGTCTCGGGTGTATGCACTTAATCCACAATTAAACAAACGACAAACATCCTGATGGTTACCTTATCCCCAAGGTAACCCAAGGTAGTTCCACCAACCCTTAACGTATTATCCAAATGGAACTTCACCACAACCAATCGAGCAACATCAACAGTGACAGCACCCACAATCATGGGGAATGCCACCACCAAGGCAACAATATCCTTACTGGCAACCAAATCCAAATGGATAATACATGCAGCATTCGATCTCTTCGCATGACTCTGTTGCTCACATTATGCCCCAACATCACTACCAAGCCCGTGAATACTATAGGACTTCCTCTCCTAGGGGCGACATCCTATAAGTATACCATTCTTCCAATCCGGCCACATCTCTCCCACCAATAGCTCCATTACCACTTGCTCCAGCAATGCAAGATGAACTCCCTGCTCAACCATAGCAATGCAATGCCACAAGGGTTGTTAACCCTCAACCTACTGTTGGTTCTAACAACCATACAAAGAAAAGATCTTTCTTCAAAACCAACAGTCCAACGAAGCCCTTACAACCCCAAGTGGCTGAGTCTTTGGACACCTCCATATCAACTAAAGCTTCGGAGCCCCCTTTGAACTTAACACTGCATTCAATGCATATGGTCATGTTAACACATGTCTTTACTGATTGGATTAAATTTGACCACCTTCCCAAGAAATTCTTTGATCTTGGGAGTCCCCTAATCTATCTACAAATCGCTGGGAATGAACCATGCAAAGCTCTTTTGGATTCAAGTTCCGGTGTCAACCTAATATCCCAAGAAATGTATAAGGCCTGGAACCTACCACCATTGAAAAAGAGCAACGTCCGTTTAGAGTTAGCCAACTAGTCCATCACTGTCCCCTTGAGATTAGTGGAGGATATTGTTACCACTGTTTGTAGGTGGTCATATCCAGCTATCTTCCTAGTGATCCAAGTGAATAATAGTAAGGAGGACTTCACAATCATAATGGGAAGGGCATAGCTAAGCACTATAGATGTGTGCCTAGGAATCCGTGATCTTTTCCTAGAAATATCTAAGGAAAACACTTTTATAAAGATTAAGCACAAGAAGGTTCTATGCATCACATATAGTGACACAGGGTGCAATTGCATGCAGAGATCATGGGTTGTGTAGAGTTTGACATTGCCTGCATGCAATCAGTGTGCACAAATGATCAACATACAAAGGTGCCTGTATGTAGTAGCCATACGATAAGAAGACACCCAGTGGCTGATAACTAATCAAGAAAGCAGCTCACTAATATGCATGGAACTGACTGAGGGTTTAACTTGCACTTATATAGATAGCATTGATGCATTAGAGCAAGTCCACTGCCAACTTCCTAGTCCTAACTTAGAAAACATCAACTGGGGGAAGTTGGAAATTCCCAAGAAATTTAAACAAGAGCCCCTAGAGCTAAAACCATTGCCCACTGGTATGGAATAC
>MNCI01037326.1:241206-269780 GCA_015680685.1 Gnetum montanum
ATAGATTTTAAGCTACTAAACATGGCAACATTCAAGGATCACTTTCTATTGCCATTTGTTAACCAAGTCTTAGACACAATCGTAGGGCATCACTATTATCGTTTTCTATATGGCTATAGCGGATACAACCAAATACAAATAGCCCCAGAAGACCAAGCCAAAACTATGTTCACGAGTCCTTGGGAAATGTTTGCATACAAACAAATGTCGTTTGGCTTGTGCAATGCCCCTACCACGTTTCAATGCTTAGTTCTAAGCATATTCCAATAGTAGATAGGAAATGGTATGGAATTCTTTATGGATGACTTCTCCACTTACGGAGAAAGTTTTGATCAAGCCTTGGACCAGTTAGAGCAAGTGCTGAAAAGATGTGTAGAGACTAATCTAAGGCTCAATTGGAAAAAAGGTAATTTAATGGTCCAAGAAGGCATAGTACTTGGGCATAAAATTTCACATGTAGGGATAGAGTTAGACCTTGAGAAAATCAAAATCATCTAAGGAATTACCCATCAACCAAAAATTGTCAAAGACATTTGGTCATTCCTTGGATACACTAGCTACTATAGGAGATTCATAAAGAACTTTTTGAAGGTTGCCAAACCATTGCTAGACTTAACGAAAAAGGATGTACCCTTCAAGTGGACCAGGGAATGCAAACTAGCTTCCAAAATTTGAAGCAGAAGCTGGTAGAAACACCCATTCTACAAGCTCTTGACTGGTTCAAACCATTTCATGTCATGACTGATGCATCCAACTATGCCTTAGGAGCTATACTTACATAGTTAGATGACCAAAAATGCCCTTATCACATCCACTGTGCAAGTAGAAGTATAGTTGGTGCACAAGTTAACTACACTACTATGAAAAAAGAATTAATGGTTGTAGTGTTTGCACTAGAAAAATTTAAGCACTATGTATTGGGATACAAAGTATTCATACATATAGACCATAGTGCAATCTGATTCCTCATGAATAAGCCAATGGTAAGCCCTCGTATTATATGATGGCTAATAATCCTACAAGAGTTTGATCTAACAATGATCAATCGTAAAGGCACCAAGAATGTAGTTGCTGATCATTTATCTCGGTTACGCTAGGACAACAAAGAGGATGAGTATCCTATTTCTGATCACTTCCCTGATGAGTTCCTCTTTGTTGGTGTAGTGAATGACCAATCATCCATAGAGACAAACTGGTATAATAGCATTCTAACCTATCTCCTTAACCAACAAACACCATAAGAGTTCGACCTTAAGAAGAAACAACAATTTCTTCACAGAGTCAAGTACTTTATGGAAATCAATTTACAACTTTACAAAGTATGTCCCGATGGCTTGGTTCGATGGTGTGTTCCTGATAGAGATCAACTAAGAGTTCTCCAAGATGCTCATGAGGGCCCTTGTGGGGATCACTATGCTGGGAGACGAACGGCTATTAAGATCCTGCTTGCAGGGTATTATTGGCCTACCTTGTTCTGAGACACCCATCAATTCATCTAATCTTGTGAGCGCTGTCAACGTGACGGGAGAATGACTACTAGAATGGAGGGTCCGCAACAATGGATTCAACCGCTATAACCCTTCAAAATTTGAGGGATTGATTTCACGAGGCCTGTTACACCAATGTCCAATGGAAAAGCTTACATTGTAGTTGTCGAAGACTACTTAACAAAATGGGCTGAAGCAGTTGCTGTTAAAGATTGTACATCATCTACAACTACACAATTTGTTCAACAACAAGTCATCAACAAGTTTGGTGTGCCACGTGCACTTATCTCAGATAATGGTATACACTTTACAGGTGCAACTTTTCGAAAGCTGATGCAACACTTAGGGGTTGAGCACAAATTGATTGCACCATACCACCCCCAAGCAAACGGTCAAGCCGAGGTCACCAATAGGGATATTACCAAGATACTGACCAGAACTATTAGCAAATATAGGCTAGATTGGAGCACTAAACTGAATGATGCTCTTTGGACATACCACTCCATGTGGAAACTCCCTATAGGCTACTCTCCCTACGAGTTAGTGTATGGAAAACTTTCAACGCTCCATATCCAAACTAAGCTCTGTACACTAACCATGGCATGTGACCTCAACATTGACCTCGATCTAGCATAGAAACAAAGGTTAATGACTTTTAACTTGCTAGATGAGATCCGACTAGCTACCTTGTCATCTAATGAGTTGCACAAGGCATTTAATAAACAATGTCATGACCTAAAAATTAGGAGAGTTAAGTACCAACTAGGAGATAAGGTCCTCTACTGGAATCCCACACATGTGTCACAACGAACCAAATTTCAAACACTATGGGAAGGACCTTACATTATTTATGAAACTTTTCCTTTAGGGGCCATGACCATATATAAACCTGAGAGCCCAAAAAAGAGATTGTTAGTCAATGTGCAACAAACAAAACCTTTCCGTGAGTTCAGGTCAGCCAGGACATATGCTACCTCTGTAAGTGGGCAACCTTGCTCATTATTTCAAATCTCCTCCTTCCAACTCAATCATGGGGGAGATGGCCACCTCAGCTAACCATTAAAGGCCCTCAGTTCTTTCTAAGTTTTTGTTTTACACATTTTTGTTTTACATATTTTTTATTTTGCACATTTCTTTAATCTTTCTTGTTTTTTTTTTTACACCATCGTTCATATTTTTACCATTTCTTTGTGTGATTACTTTATTTTGTTTGTCACCCAATAAGTGTTCATGATGGTGGTATGAATAATATCATATCGATTGTTAATGTTTGGATTTTACCTTTGAAGTATGATGTCGATATTAAGGTATGGTTCTTTTGATTAATAGGCAATGAGTTCACACCATTCATACATCCATAAAATCCTATGGTCTCCCTTGGCTTGGAGCTGTATAATCCCTTTCTTTAATAAAACTGTTAACGAATTGGTGATTGGGTATTTCTCAAACTAAGGAAAGACTCAAAGGATGAAAAGGGTGTGGCTTCAAAGGGATACTATGCATTTGTACTGGCTATTCTCTTGAGTGCTTGGATGCTTTTTCTTTAGGTTTTCCACCATTCTGACCATTCATTAAATCACCAGAAGCTGAGTTCATAAAAAAAATAAGTCTTTGCATGGTGTGGTTCTCACACGAAAAACACAAAAAAAAACAACAACAACAAAATAGTGAGAATTCAAAGCACACCCCTTAGACATAATAATGATCTTGGGCTACATACACTAGTTATGGCACTAGAAAGACATGTTACCAATGCCTGAAGGTTCCCTCTAACTAAGGCCCCTTCTCGCTTCCTAGTTCTCAATCTTGCTCTCCTTGGAATGGTGGTGACCTTTTGTAGAGGCATTCTTGTTGCTCTAAGTGGATGGGTTGGTCAAATGTGTTGATGTGAGGTCACTAAATGTGGTTGGTTTGAGTCAGGATTTGAAACAAGTTCTACTCGATCACATTAACCATGAAACACATAAGGGACTTTACACAACCTTGTTTTTGGGTTTCCATTCCATCCTCTCCTCTCCACCTTTCTTTTCCATTTCTCACCTCATTGTCGATTTTATCATTAGTCTGTATCTTGGTTAATGCATTGTTCTTCCTTGGTAATTTCTTGTGGGTAAGTTTTTAACTCTTACTTCTCAATGACATTCCTAGAGCCTACGGACTCTTTGGTTTGCAAGTCTGTCAGGGCATCAAGGGCATAAGCCTGCTTTAGGGAGGACCCACTTGCATTCCTTTTTGGGTGCATTAGTTAACTTCTTTTCCTTAAACATTTCCTGCAATCACCACTTTTTGTTTCATCCCCATCCATGACATCCATTTTATTGGTGTTGTCGTTGTTCCTTTTTCTCCATCTTTCTTATTCCTTCTCTTTTTCACATCCTATCGCTATCGAAGATTCGCTCTTCGTCATGGGGGCCTAGGCACAAAAGTTTTCAAATTTTCCCAACCCCTACACCTTATTATTTAGTGTTAATTAGTGTTAATACATTCTCACTATTGCTAAAATTCCCACTATTTTTTAATTCTAGAACCAGTATCTGCCATAACCACAACTCAGCCAATGCACTTCACATCGAGGCAAGGTATCAACCACATTGTGATTTATCTACCTTTGCTCATTTGTGACTATGTTGTGTGTGTAGATGGCAATCATACAACAATGGACTAGGCCTAGAGGATGTACTCAAGATGGACCAGAACTAAAACATTCACAAAGGGAGCAAGATTGATGATGTGGCTATGGATAAACAACGACAAACGTAATATTTTCATCAGCAGCAACACATCTCATTCTTTTCTCTCTCTCTCCTTCTTCTCTTTCAACTACCAATAAGGCTGGATGTCATTTATGTATAATGTTCACTTTTTTGGTCATGAACACTAATGTTGTCATGTATTGTATTGTTGATCCATTCACTAGGCACGTTGAGTCAGTCACCCCGTTCCACTGTCAATAGTCATTCAGTCAATAATCTCATACCTTCCCAATATTTTATAAGGAACTCAAGGATGAGTTTTCATTCAGTCATGGGGGTATGATGAACTGTGATATTGCGTACACGATATCACGTCCATGATATCAGATCGACCATATGATATCGGATACCTGATATCGTGGCCTGTCTCATTATCTATAAATAAGAGGCGATGTCTTTGGTTTCCATAGTTAAGAATTAGTCCCTTAGCCAAACTCTTGCCATTTGCTCCCTCTAGAGTTAGAATTATTTCTGCGTGCCCACAGTAGGAGTCATAGAGTGAACAGATCTTTATTCGAGCATTGTGTACATGAGGACACTTTGTGTATGGCAATAAAGATGAACTTTATGATAAACCTTGCAACATACATAATAGATTAATTAGTGTTAATTATTATTTAATTCTTTTGTAGTTAATTAATGATTTCTCTCACCCTACAACTCTCTTAGTTAAATACACTCAGTACGATAGCTTCAAGCATGCGTGTAGCGCTTGGTAACCCAGTAACGATTAGCGTTTGGTAATCCCAGCAACGTTGCAATGGTTCAGGATGCGTACGGAAAGTGGGAATAGATACTGGTGTTAGGAGTACTTAGAACTTAGTTAATGAATAGTTAAATTAGATTAGTTACTTAGTTACTTCTCTCTTCCCTCCTTATTAGCGCAAGATACAAAACACCTAAAAACCATAAAAAATCATATACCTCAAGCTTAATTAACCATAAAATCATGACATACAAGTAAGTTTGGGAAGACAACAATTAATCAACCCGTTATCATTCCACAAGGTGCATAGGCACTTAGTCCTTGGAATTCGACCAGATCGTGCATGAAATGCTCGTATTCGTATGATTGAGCATAGGGGTACCTCGTTGTTCATCATTGCCGATCAGGTACGTTAGCGCTCAAATAAAGAGCCGGACACCTTTCTCACACCTACTGTGGACACTTGAAAAATATTCTAACTCTTGCAAGAACAAACTATAGGAGTCTAGCTACAACTACTCAAAAGATGCCTCAGTGCGATGGATGCGCACTTATTTATAGCTAGAGATAGACTCTGCATAAATGAGGCCACGTCTATGCATGGACAAATGTGTCGATAGGGCCACGTCAACGGGGTCACGTATACGGAGCTCCGTCGACGCAGTCCAGTCAACTAATGAGCACTTCACCAAACGTGCAAAGAGGTGGACCGACATGCAGAAAGGTGAACCAACATGCAGGAGGTGGACTGACATGCGGGGAGGTGAAACATCATTAGCAAGAAACTATAAAGCAAAGAACAAAGATGATGTCAAGAGCGGGTGAGGGAGCGAGGGCCTCCTTAACAAATTGGGTTCTTTTCGCAAACAGCTGCGTCTCTCTCCATTGAGACACACACAACTGGGTAGGGGGGCCTCTAGGGGCTAAGAAACCAACAGACGATGATTTTCTCTCTCTCTCTTCTCCTATTTTTCTTGGGGTGACAACAACATAGCTAACACACATAGACGACAAGCACAACAAGCAAGTTTTGCAATCCTATTTCTTTATTCTTGGCAACATATCAACTACAGTCAACAGCAGTAGAGCTGTGTGGACAACAGTCAACACTCTCAGCAAAAAACCAAGAGATGATGGTTTTCTTTAACCTTTTTTCAGTAGACCCGTGACAGTGACAGATGTAGGACTGGAGACAGCAGCACGTCTACTGGCATGTGATAGTGAGATTTGGTGGCTCTTCTCTCTCTCTCTCTACCACGGTGTTGCAATAGTTGATACCAACAGTTGTAAGCACGGGCTCTACAATTCTGTTCTATTTTTGGCAAGTGGTGCATCCACAACAAGGTTCTCCAAACACGAACAAATTTCCCTCTCTCGTGCTAGCAACAAAGCACATTCTGTCTACGTCAGAGATGCATCAACAAGGCCCTTCATCCAACCTCCTCTCTCTCTCTCCCTTCTCCAATGGCTACAAGCAATATTGGCTACAATAACATCTACAACAAACCGACGACGAACAACACTAGCCAAGAAGCAAGAAAATTTATTTTGGTTACCTTATGTATTCTTGAATTCGAAACATTCATGCCAATTGAAATTTTTTTTTTTTTACTATTTTCAAAAAATCACATAGCCCTCTCCAACTGAGACTATTCCTAGATTTCCGTACCCATACGAGAGGTGCCTTAGGCAATAGTCTCCTCAAACTAGTTTTTCCTAGGTGTTGATGCATCCAAAATTTATGCATCAACAAATTGTTTAAACATGTACAAAGAAGACCATATAACAAACCTATAACAAAAGGTTGCTACATTAATGTTCCAAAAAAGCCACCAAAAGAAAGACAAAAATGACATGAAAAAAATTTAATGGTCTAAAAAAATTGCAAATAAACAAAGATCAAACTCTTTATGTAGGAAAATGTCAAAAAGGAATTAGCCAACCCCATTGTGTTGGGACAAACTAAGATGATGATGATGATGATTATGAGGATCCTCAACTAAAAAAAGGTCATACTTAGTAGAATGAAGGTCTAGCTATTTTCTAGCATCCCAATATTTTTCCCAGTACAAATATGCATAAAGGATAGGATGAATCCATTGCTAGTAAGGTAGGCTTATATGCAATCTTCAACAATGTAAAACGTCTATAGAATAAAAAGAAGGTTATACCTCATAAAATCAGGATATAGATGTTTTCTAGCTTCTAGATCCTTTTACCAGGACAAATCTGCATAAAAGTATAGCATGAATCCATTGCCAGTAATATAGGTTTCTATGCAATCTTCAACAAAGATTGATTTCAATAATATATAATGAAACAACTAATGTAAGCCTACTTTACTTTAACAATCATTGGCTTATTAATGGGAGGTGGCTAAAATGGTTAGCTTCTTGTCTACCAAGGATTTTCAAGCATGAATTACGAAAGGCATCGTTATATTCCTCAGCAATTTAGTAGAATATACAAGTAAAATATTGATTTTACATACATATCTAAAGGGAAAAATAATTGACTATGTTTCAAGGATCTCTAAGTCAACGAAATAACATCAAATTGAGTAAGCACCAAACCCAAATGTTGATTTTAATTACATGTTAAAAATTTAAAACAATAATTTTAAAGAAGAGCAGGATTAAAACATATTTGGATCCCGCTCTTCTAACAAAAATTGATCACATGTTTGTAATTGCCCGTAAAGCTATAAACAGAGGATTTAGTCCAATTAATTATGGAACCTGAGAGTGTGCAATATTGCTCCACCCTTGATAAGAGACGGTGCAAATTGGTGATTGTGTTTTGAACTAGAAAAAAGGAGTCATCGGCAAAGTGCATATTGAGAAGATGTTGTTGAGAGAAAGAAAGGCAGACCCTAGTGAGAACTTTAGTTTGAATGTCCAAATTAATTTGATGACAAAGAAAGTCTGATACGATGTGATGATAAAGAGATAGGGGGCGAGAAGACAACCTTGTCGCACTCACCTGTGTATTGGAAAAGGAGAGGTAATGCCAAAGGTAATGGCTATTCTTGCTGTAGCATCTGAGAATAAGCATTTCACCATATGCAAGAACTTAGGTCCAAAACCAAGTTTGGTCATGGTCTACAAGATAAAATCCCACTTAATGTTGTCATAAGCCTTAGCGTAGTCAAGTTTCACTAAAAGAAAATCTCATGTGATGGTACCACTATTACTGACCACAACAGCTTCTCTTTTCTTAAAAACCACTATGAAACCCTTTTTGCAGCTACCCCAATGAACATCTCTTCGTTCCAAACTACCACCCCCGATTATCCTCGCCTTATCAATTCCACTATGCTACAAAGTCTTGACATTGATATCACTATAGTGGAGCTACAAGAGGCCTGTTCCAAGTTAAGTCGGAGAAAAGCTCATGGCCGTATTTCTTTTGGGGGTTAGTTATTTATATAGGTAGGTACTTGGCTCGCTATAATCCATGCCGACAAGCATCGGGTATCACATTGGCACAACTATCTACAATAAAAACTACCTAGCAACACCGTTATCCTTTAATGCTACTAGAGTTGGGTAAGAGTTACCATTACACACCACTTACATAGGCATACCAACTCAGGTAGCACAGGGGCTAGTTCAATGCATGGGGCAAGAACATGAACTTAATTATCGCAATGCCCAATACCATTACACGGATTTTCTCATAAGAGAATTGGTTGTTATGATAATTTTCCCATAGAATTTTTTCAAAATCATTGAGATTTGGTGGATAATGATCTTTTGCAGGTCATTAATGAGGCTCTCCTGGGGTAATTTGTCTCCTCCCAAGTCTGGGATCTTACCAATATCTCCAATTGGCATCCCATAACTCTTCTCAATGTAGTGTATAAAATTTGGGACAAGGGCCTAACTTTACAACTGAAAAAAATTCTTCACCAAATCATATCTTCTCAGCAAACAGGATTTGTTCCTGGTAGATCTATTCTAGACAATGTGGTTGCAGCATGGGCAGGTCTCAAGTGGGTTGAGGATGACGAACAAGATATGCTGTAGTTGAATCTTGCCCAATAAACCATGATGCAACAATGAAAATTTTATAAAATCTGAAACACCCAAAGTGACCTTGACACCATATACATGCAGTTACGGAGTTGCCTTTATCAATGACACACGGACTTGGCCTTTAGCAAAAGTGTTCAGCAACCGTTAGGACTGGTTAATAACAAAAGCGCTCCAAGATGATAATTTACTACTATTATGCTTTCACCATGAGCATTAAGCTTCCATATTTTTCTGTTTGCTACTGTGACATTGTAAATTCATTCATGTTTAGGAAGTGAACAGTTGGAAAACTTCACATTAGTAAATCTGGTTGCTGTTAAACTAATGGTTTCTTTTCAAACCTGGACAGCATTAAAGCCTTAAGAACAGCTAAGGTTCTCCATCCGCTTCATCCTTTGGTGACATTACAGTGGGCTGTCAGCCTGATATTAATAGCATACATACAACATGTTTGATGAACCAAATTACATTAACCTGAAGACATCCTGGAAAAAAAACGTCATCCAATCACATAAACAAGGTGAATCTTTTCAATTAGAATGGAGTATTCGTGATCACTAAACAAGATCAATTTCCCATCATTGTTTTTCAAGTCAAACGACATGGGTGCAACCACTCAAAAGAGACGTACGGGGTAAAATTGTTTTTGCCTTGACTTCCAGGCATTTCCACAACTTTCAAATTCATTCATTCATATATATATATATATATATATATAGTGTTGAATTTGACACTAGCACTCAAAGCAGAAAGATCTTTGACTACTCTTCTTTAGCATGCTCAATCTCTTTCTATCCAAGGTTTCTGATGTGGAATTTGAGGCTTTTGTTTGAAGCAGGAGTGTCTAGGCGAGCAGCAGTAATGCATGGTCATCCATGAAAAGGTACCGTCTTCTATTCCAGGTCAAACCTGTCTCTTCTCCCTGGTTTCAAACATTCCCCAAGTAATAGTCAAACTTTAGTTCAGGTATTGTAGAGAAAGTTCAATGATCATTTTTAATCATGAACCGTTAGAATTAAACAAATCATAATGGTATTTACCATAATTCAAGTGTTGCAATGACGGGCTATCTTTGTTATTTGGCAACCTGCAATGTCATGTGCTGAGAATGCAAAAATGCGCAGCTAAGAAGGCAGTTGAGTCCATGCCCGAGACATCAAGCGCTGCTTGAACAGTTCAGAATAACAGATGCCGCGTATCTGGGTAGCCAATAATCCATTTTTCTCTTCAGCATCTCCGCCACGCAGAAAAATCTCTCATCCTTCCTTTACAACTGCTTCATAGCTTGGATAGTAATCTGTTTCTTTTATTACCTTAACCTACAGGTCATGATCAGCAGCACTCTTAATAAAACCTACGTTGAAAGGTAATACAGCAAAATGGATTTCTTCCCCAAAATCAAACCGCGTACCAACTTCTTTACTGGTGGTAGCCGTTGAAAGCATAATTTCTGTTTTAGGCGGGAGAATATCCTTTGGAAAATCCACAGCGTGAACTGCTGCAACAAAGCACAGCACGACTGTGTATTTCATGAATAAGGGATCATCATCCTTGAATGGAAGGGAAGAGACATCTGTAAGTTTGTGAAAGGAGAATAAGGAGTCATTTTTGCTGCTGCTGAGCTGATAACTTATATCTCGTTCCAATGCGGGAAATAAAGCCGGGCTCTGGTCCGCATTTAATACTCGCTTCCGTTTTACTTTTGCATTCAATAGGCACGGTGAATTAGCTAGGAACACCTGCTTGCGTTCAACATATTTCATCTGATAAAAATTAAAGAATGGCGGAAATAAGTTAAAAACTCATAGAACCTGAAAATTAAAATTGAATACTTACCCTAGGAAACGTGTCATAATTTGCGCAAAGGACGTTGCTGTTAAGAGAAAAGTTTAAGTCAACTAAATTAGCAGGCAGCTGATTCACAAGGCCATAAGAAACGCCAAGTTCCTTGCACCCAATTATTCCCAGATTACTCATGAACTTAAAAGTGGCGCTGTCGCCTATGCCTTCCATATCACAGAGATTCAAACATCCTTCAATTGCAAGCCTTGTAATTTTGGAAACGCTTGAAAAGCCAGCAATCATTCTCAGATTGAAGCAACCAGACACACATTTCTGTAAGACTATTTAACGCCTGCACGTCGATGACTTCCACAATCCAGCAATCTATCAAACTTAGGAACTGCAGGCTAGAAAGATACCGGAGCGAGTGCGGGAATCCTTTTAAAACAACGCAACAACGAATCTCTAGTCTCAACAGATTTTTTAAGTTGCTCTCCTCGGCCTCTTCATCATCGAAGGTTCCAAGCTGGAGGTTCTGAATGAACAGCAGCCGATGAAAATGCTCTATGAAGAGCTTAATTTTGCCGCAGCCTGACACTTGTAGCCTAAGTAAACTTTCCAACCCTCCAAAAGATTCTGGCAAGCCTTCCAGTCCATGGCAATTGGTGATCTCCAGTTCTCCTAATCGTGGAAGGTGTCCGAGTGACTCAGGTAAACACTTTATTTTGCCACAGCCTGACACTCGTAGCCGAACTAACTTATTCAAACCTCCAAAAGATTTTAACAGCCGTTCCAATGCATGACAGGCGCTGATATCCAGTATTTGTAGTCGCAGCATGTTTCCAAATGACTCCGGCAAGGACTCACATCTTGACACTTTTAGCTGTTGTAAGTTTCTCAAGCATCCAAATGATTTTGGTAGTTCTTCCAATCCACAGCAATTGGAGAGCTCCAGTCCTAATTCTGGCAACCGTTCCAAAGAATGCCAATTATATAGACTCGGATACCAATTATATAGACTCAGATGTTTCAATCCCTGTAGAAGGCCAAAGCTATCTGGAATAGTTTTCAAAGATGTGCATGTATCAAGTTCGATAGAAGATAAGCCCCTAAACTTTCTGGTGAATTCAGGAAGCTTCTGCAAGTTTATGCAATGTGATAGACTAAGTTGTCTCAATTTTTTTGGGGCCTCCTGTTCAATGCAGAACTTGAAATGTGACAGACTAAGTTGTCTCACTTTTTTTGGGGCCTCCTGTTCAATGCAAGGCATTTGAATTGTGTCAAGGATGGAATAACACAACAGTTTGTATATTTTTCCATATCTACTAATAATAATAATAATAATGTGGTAAATCTCACCTCTTCAAGATGTCCCCATAACTCTGTCAGCCTTATGCTAGACAATTGCAGGTTTCTCACAAGTTTTAAGTAGAATGTCTAAGGGATATGAGCTTTTTACTAAACAATTGCAGGTTTCTCACAAGTTTTAAGTAGAATGTCCGAGAGACATGATCATATAAAAAATCAGTCCATTTTAGCCATAACAGTCTCTTGGATGAGTCGAAAAAATCAATTGCAGGACTCTCACAAGTTTTAAGTAAAATGTCCAAAGGATATGATTATGGAAAATCAGTCCATTTCAACCATAACAATCTCTTGGACAAGTTGGAAAAATCACCTTCACACATAAAAACAAAATAGATTAGCCTTATATAATCATCTTTAATAAATCAAACTCTAACCTTGCTTTGACAAAAAAAAGACCATATTAGTACTAAAAACCCATACCTTCAATGCAATGACCATGAAGGATCAAAAATTCCAAGGATGATAGTTTAATTAATGCTCCAACAGGGATGACAGTTTAATGCTTCAGCAAACCATGGACATCCATCTTCATCTAACACAGCTGAACCATTTGACACTAAGCTAAGTGCCTTTACCTTTTCTGTTCCCTGAATTTCAAAGAAACATCTTTTGGGTGACTACGTTTGGAAACAAAGATTACATTCGAAAGAAATGAAACTACATAAAGATCATCACTTTAGCTAAAGAGCATATCCAAATACCACAAATCAACAACAAACCAAGGCATGAATTTTCATCCTTGACTATGCTCCTTCCCAAATCAACAAACAAATCATGCATAATTAGAAAACCATCCTTGTTTACCTCAATTAAAATATTCCTTTTCAACATATCAAGAGCATATAAAACATCTGATTCACCATCCTCGTCACATTGCCAACATTGAATGAGAAGATCTACCTTCTCCCAATGTAAAAAGATGGCCACATTTAAAAACAAGCATTTTTCCAACTCTGTATCAAGTTGATCATAGCTGAATTTTAATATCTGCTTTAAATCATGTTGAGAAGAAGCTTTAATATCATTCCATAAAATTTTACTGAATTCAGAATTCAGTAATTGTTTGGGTGTTCCAAATGCTCCTCCAATTGTTCTAACTGGTCCAACATCAAGTTGCTCACATACCTTTTTGACAATGGCCATACATACTTCCCTGAAAAAAATTTAAAAAAAAAACAAAAAATTTATATCAATTCAGTATACCTTAATATTTTGTTTCAAAAGGTAGTGTATGTATTTAACGTACCTACATCCTGAGCTATGGGAAGGCAGGAAGTGAAGGGAAGCAAACCAACCTTGCAATTTCTGTGAGGAATAATGAATGAAATATGTGGAAATGAAAATGAAAATGCTGTATGGCATCCTCAAGACACCTTAAAGGGACTACAAGACCAACAAAAAAGTTTTACAAGGTTTCAATGTATTCTTTAAGAAAGTGACCTAAACTTGTTCATTCCAGCTCAAAGAACTGGAGTAAATCGTGCTTGAATGTCATATTTAAATCTCAATAAATGAGAAAAAAACAAGTGAGAGATATATGTTCTTAATCCTCCAATACTGTCTCTACTCAAAATCTACATGTGTTGCTATCTTGGAAGATTAATCCACCATCTTGGCTTGATCAATAGATGGTAAGACCATACACAAGCATGAGTGATTGCAACTTTAATTCATATTGCAATTACAAGAAACATAAGTAAGCTTTCGTGCTAAAGAATCTCCATGGACCTAATACAAGTAGAATCGTTTTTCTCTTATAGTTTGTTTTTACATACTCTTAAGAGTCATTTCTTGGATTATTCTTCCAAGTTCCTTGAGTTTCATATTTAAAACATCTTCAATATTCCAATTTTTCCCTCATAAAAGATCCTCTCTTGAGTAGTATTATAAATTATTGTAAAAAAGTGTACTCCAACCAACATCGTTTGATGGAGTCTGATAAAGCAATAAAGAGCTACAATTTCTACAGGAAACATGTCTGCTTCTGTTGACAAAATACCATATGAAGTTTAGAGTTTTAACCTTAAAATTCATTCAGCAAAAAGGAGTTTCTCAATGTATTCCAATCATATCCATAAAGTGGTAAATAGCTACAATTTCTCCAGGAATTGTCTTTGTTTCAGCTGACAAAATATTTTATGAAGTTTGAACGTTAAACTTGAATTGTTGCAACAAAAAAAAGTTTCTAAATATATTCCAATCATATCCATTGTACCCGAGCTTCACAATCGTACAATAAAACTAATTGAACAAGCATATAGTGCATTTGTTTTGAAATGTCTCATCCTCAAATTTGTTTTTGTGCAAACTTATTATAAACAGTGCATAAAGCATGCATACTATTTGAAATCCACTGAGATATTTTGTCCTTCCATGAGCAATTAATTGAAAACACAATGCCTAAATATTTACAGGATGGCACAATTTCAATTCTTTACGAACTCAGATAAAAATCATCTCTGAACTAAGATAAAAATCATATCTCTATGATTTGATGCTACATATCACCATTTTGGTTTTGTTAATGTTGACTTCATTCCTAAGACAACACAAATATGATCCAGGATTTTTAGCATGTGTTTCATTTAAGTTTCAATTTCCACTACCAGGACCAAATCAGCAGCAAACATTAAAATGTTTACAAAACAATTGCAAACCTTATTAGACTTAAGTGCAACTAAATTTATCCACTCCTCCAATTCCTCAATGAAAATGCCAAGTAAAAGTGGGAGAAAATAGGCATCCTTGTTTCACCCTAATAAAGCTTTTTAAGATAATATTTTCTTCAGGATTGTTATTCAAGAACATAATTTCCACTGGACTAGGTAATTTCTAGATAGCAGCCACAAGCTGTTCACGTATTTATATCCTTCAAATGCTTTTACAATTTGTGACAGATAACAAAGTCATAGACTGTGGAGAACTAAACAAAATAGAGATAAACTTTATCAATTGGTCCCTTTTCTTGTTCCATATAATATCTTAAGGTAATGAGGTGATCCTTAATGGAAAAATGCTGCCTTAAAGGAGCCCATGAAAGTACCTTAACATTGTTTAGTTCTACCCAACTATTAAGTCTTTTCTCCAAAATAGTAACTAATAATTTTGCAAAAACACATTTTTATGATGATGAGTCAACAGTTATTTGGATTACTCCTACCACCTTTTTAAAAAGCATCATTACTCTACTGGTGCACTGGTCTTCTGGGAATCTATTCTATATATTGTAATTCAACACTTTTCAAACTTCTACACAAATCAAGGTTCCCCCCTACTTAAAAATCTCTGCATATAATCCTGAGCCTCTGTTGCTTTGCCAAAAGCTAGTTAAGTGATGCTTGTATCTCTATCTGAGAGAGTATAGAGATCTCTAACAATTACATAGAATTTGAACAATCTGTTCATGTTTGAAAAAGGCTCCAAAAAACTCAGTACTTGATAAAAAGTTAAATCACAATTTGTCTTGTCCTTCTTAAGCAAAAGCTACCAAAGAGCCTTGCAATTCTTCTTAATCATACTAAGGAGTTGTATTTGGCGCTCCCTGGTAAATTTTCTTTTCTTTTCTTCCAACACCTAAGATTTCTATATAATTTTATAGTCTTTGGATTATTCTTGGTTACTTTAACCAATAAACCAGCTTGTTCACATGTTGCATCAAACCAAGAGTAATCTATCTTACCCTCTGCACCGATGCCAAATTAGAGGCAGCTTTTACCAAGATTTTTATATGTTTTCATGACCTTTATTGTGAGCCTACAGCTTGAGAATCTCCTCCTGGAAATGTTATTGCTGATTATCTTTTAACCTGGCATTATAAGTCTTTTTCTTGGCCTAGTATATTGGCATATAGCCCTGATATTGAAATTGATACAACACTGTGGTGGTTCGATTAATTTGACATTAATAACAAAATTTGAAATCATGCTGGGAGTGTCATGATTGGATAAAAGTAGGCCAATCAGTGGATTTCCTTGAAAACTTTCAAAAGTATGCAGCATGGAATCTGGAAACTTCAGAATACAATTGAAAAACAAGATTTAGGCCTTGCCCCAAAAAATTAATTCTTGAGCAAGCCTATTTATGTTCTTATCAAAAGAGAAACACAAGTGTTTGTCATATATATACCTATGAAATATGATTCATTTCACTCTAAAAGTAGAATTTGTATTGATCAAATGCAAGCATTAAAGTCTTCAAACAAGATAACTTCTCCAATATGAAATATCTCAACAATATCATTTCCTAAATCCTGAAAAGTATGTATTATGCTACAGGTTCATTTACTGCATAAACAGCATGGTATGTTTTTGCATGTTAAACGCATAAATGCTTATTCACTGTGGGATTTATAGTATTGAAACGTAAAAACCCCTTCAGTTTTGTAGGTTTGGTTTATGTAGATATGGTGTAGCTCTATCTGATTTTAGTGTTCATATATATATTGATGCATGGGAAACACGGTTCTACAGTGGCCAGGGCACTCCCGATAAAATAAAACATCGCACTGACAGCTGCCCAAAGGCCTAGCACCTCTTGTTTATAAAAGAGTCACAACAAAGCAGCTAGCCTACAACTCCAAAGGCTTCCTCTAAATATCCAAAGAACCAGATTTTAGTGTTCTCATATGATGCCTTAATCTCATTGTCGTGTGACCTGATTTTACCCTAATGTTTTTTTCAGTGAACCGATCACAAGCAAGTGAAGGTTTAAAAATCAGAAAATGAATGGGATTAAACCAGATATATCAGACCAAGTTTGCATGCAACACAGAATCAAGGAACTACCCTCCACCCTTAACATCATCAGACATGCTAACGATGATGCCCAAAACTAATTTCTGAGTGATACTGAGATAATTTTTAGCTGGCTTCATAGTATCAAAATCAGCTTTCTTGTTTAATGCACCAAAAAATAGGGGGAAACTTGGTAAATAAAATCAGCTCACCCTTTACCCTCGTATCCGTTGATTTCGCTAACCTTCCGCAGAGCACTTCTCCACCGTCTCCCGTCGTAAAAGTTTCTTTCTACGATCTGCTGCTGGAAGCGCTGCCCGAAAGGTCCTTGTAAATGTCCAACATCAGAGACTCTAACATCATAGAACACGGGAATCACAACACATGTACCCATTTCGTATTTGTCCACCATCATCTTCAATTCTTGAAGACACCTCACTGACTCTGCATATCCATTGGAAAGTATGCACACGTGCACCTTCCAACGTGAGATTGCTTCCACGATAACCTCTGGAAGCGTCTCCCCACTCTGTAACTCTTCTTCTGTGCCCAGAAACGCCTCAACTCCTGTGTCCTGCAACCGATCATACATGTGAAAAGCCAAGGTGCACTTTGTATCAGGGCCTCCTCCTCCTCTGTGACTGATGAACACATCCAAGAACTTCTTCTTGTTGGTGGAACACATCCAACTTGAGGATGGCCCAACACCCCGATCTGCCTCTGAGGAAGGCTGCCCCAGCAGCAACCTACGCGGCCTTTTGGTTGCCGAGAAATCATTCTCAGCCTCCTCTTCTGTCGGCCTTCTCTTTGATTCTCTGTTTTCCATCCGCAGCTAAAAGCAAACACAGAGAGAGACAGAAATTTGAGAGTTCCTGTCAAAGTTCCTTAAAGCCCTAGTTTCTCTCAAAGTTGCTTCCATCTTCAGCAAAAACCCTAGTTTCTCTCAAAGCTGCTTCCATCTCCAGCCAAAAAACCCTAGTTTCTCTCACAGTTGCTTCCTTCATCGAAGCCCTAGTTTCTCTCTCACAGCAACGATATGGAAAAAAGCCGAAGAACAACGTGCCTTAGCCATTTAAAAAGGGGCAACTGCTGTTAATGGTAGATGCCCCTTCTTTTTTATACTGCTCCTTAGCTGCTTCGTTTGTTGATTGCCTCTTTTTTTATTATTATTGTTTTAACTTTTTTGATTCCTACCTTTCTTCGACCTGAAGAAATGAATAATGATTTTTGTTAAAAAAAAAAATTTCAGAGCACGCCTGACCGTTAACATAGACATGGAAAAGTTTAAAGAGAAGTCCAAGGGTTTTAGGGTCTTTTCAGTTGATTCTTAAAAACCTTGATTTCAGTAAGCCAATGTCAAGCATTACCTTTGTTTAAGAGTTTTTTTAAGTTTTTCCTACTTACTAAACAGTTTTTTACGCACAAAAGAAGAAGAAAGAGTACTTTTTCAAAGAAAAATAAATGCAAAAATTATAAATAAAAAGCAAATTGACAAAGCTGATAGCTTTACCAACTTAAGATTGTAAAACTTTGAAAAATTAATACAAATTAACTCTTGCCTAAGCTAATTGCTGAAAAGCAACATCTTTGAAAATTTGATATTTAACTCCTATAAGAAAATTTTGATATTTAACTCATATCTCATAACATAAGTATACCTCAAGATATATAGTCCACATAGAACTTTATAACTCAACATTGCCTACCAAAATTGAATCAATGACTTAGAATAGTTAAATCAAGAGTCTAACCATTAATAGATAAAGTGAAGGTATTAATATAACATTTTTGGTATTGCTAAGACATAGGAAATTGAAAACTTTCTAGAAATTTCTATTCCAAATGAGGTGTTGGCCTAGTGATCAAGGTGAGCTACCCAACTCATCAACTAAGGGTACACCCCTATTACAACATGAAATATGGAATCATGAAGTAGTTTAGTTAATACTTCCGAAGCTACTCTTTGAGTATACACTGATGCTTTGCTTCTCTTTTGGATATGTCTTGAGTCAACCCCTAGGTGATTGGATTTCGTAGGAAGTGATAGGGAAGGCCCTTTCAATGTAGATGGTGAAAAGCCAACCCAAGAACTAGCAACATTAGTGTTTGTTTACCTTTATCAACACTAGTGTTGGATGGCTATCTTGTGTCTACTAAAGGTGGAAACAATGAGTGGTTTCAACCACTCAATAGCATCAGGCTAGCGATTCACACATAGATGAATTCCGAGGATAACCGCCCAAATGTGATTGTTGTATTTATTACTTTGTTTTGTTTGTTGCTAAGACTCTCAAATGTACCAACTCTTAAAGTCACTTCATTCTTCCCACTTAGGAAGGCAGGTTATCTAGCATAGGAAGGATTTATTCAAAGGTTAAAAATTGTCTATGTAGATCTCTCAAGTCTTTACTAATCTAAAGGTCCACTTTCCACTTTTTGAACATCCCAAGGGCAACCTAAATAGTTGGTATAATAAATCTCAAAGACTAGAATGACAAATATAGAAGTGGCATTATTCAAATAGTTGAGTTAGGTAACATCACCAAAGAATCTAATAACTACTAACATGATAATCTCAAACTATCAAATGTGAAAGCTTCAAGTGATAGAATTCTATTAGCCGAGATAGCCAACATATCTATAACTTAATTAACACAAGACTAAGCATCTATCGGTAACATCTCAATTGAATGGAATTACTTATCTAGTCAAGATGGGCTTGTGAGAGGCTAGGTAGGCCAAGTGGGTAAGGGAGATTAGGCTTTTCAAAATAACGTAGGGAAAGCCTTTGATGATAGGGTGGGCCTATTTTGGGTATATTATGCTCGGTGGTAAGGAGGAGAGGAAGAGAAAGGATTGATGAGATGGTTTTCAGAGGTTACGTAGGATACGTAAGAACGATAGGCTAGCGGTTTATATGTACATAGCAAGGAACACAAAAATCATCCATCTTCTGATCATTATGTGAGTGATCTTTGTTGATGTATGCCCTTGCTTGGTTCATGTATTCATATGCCCAACTTGCTTAGTTCATGTATCAAACATACTTCACTCCTAAAGAAAAGAGTAAAAATATACAAAGCTCTAGGTATGTAGTATGTAGCGTTGATGCATAAAAATGGGTCACATGGTGCCACTCTCGAAAAACTCATTTTAAGAGACTGTTGCCTAGGGTACCTCTTGTATGGGTGTGGAAACTTAGGAACAGTCTCAACTGGTAAGGGCAACAAGGTGCTTTAACAGATAGAAGCCATTAACAACACTAGTAATTTTAAAAGAGCAAAGTTTTAAAGTTAAACTTAGTGTTTTAATGATAACAGTAACAAATTCTGAAATTGGGAAGAAAATAATTATAATTCAAAGAAAACAGCATTGAAATGAAATAACCAATGTTCTAAAATTAAATGTATAAAATAATTGGTAACTCAAGGAGTGAACGACATGAATAATACAAACAAAGGGCCTTGTAATTAAAGCATTTCTCTTTAATATAAACAACTACAATAGAGACTGAAGCTTTCAGCTATTGAAATAACAATAAAAAAAGGTTGCAACAAAGACTTAGCTCAATATAGAGCTTCAGATCTTGTTTGCAAACTAGATGACCTCTTACGCAAGCTTGTCCGCTTGTGCCTCCAAGAGGCACACCTCTTTGAGCAAGTCTGTGCCCTCCCTTCTTTGATCTGCTCACAACCCTTGATAGAACTACTTCCAATAGCACCTCTAGAATTGGTCCAGTAATGAATACAGAAAAAGGATTCTTGGAACCTCCCCTCCTTTTCTATGATTGAAAAAAACCCCCCAACAAAATCTCCCACTTTTCTTTAAACTATAAGGAAGGTTTTATCAGTTTTCATTTCCCTTCCCTTCCTCTACTGTCGCTTGACCTTGACCTTCTAACTCTTTTCCATTTGTTGGAACCTGCACATAAAACAACAAGAGTGAAAGCCAAACCACTGAGAATAGAGAATATTAAATGATTTCTCTTTTTAAAATGAAAAACAGAATATAATACTTTCTATATATATAGTACAAAGTGTAGTGCTTTTTTTAACAAAATATAAAGGGAATGGAGGGTAGGGTAAGGGAAAATAAGATGAATTTGAGGAAAATTAGGAAAAGGTAGGAGAATATATATATATATATATATATATATATTGAATTTTGGAAATGGGTTAAAAAATGGAATGGAGGCTAGGGTGAGGATTACTGCTGACCCCATCACACTTAAAAACATATTACTCTACCAATGAACATGGTCCTCTTTTTTAGGCAACTTTGCTCATGGTGCATTTCATTCTTAAGGTAGGAATTCCAACATGAGTTTGGCTGATTAGCTTTACTACCAAAGAACATGGTCCTTTTGGAAACTTTGCCCATAGTGTAGTTCAACCCTTGTGCATGTGCCTTTAATTATAAGCTAAATGACATCATAGCAAGTCTCTTAGGTAACTAAGGGTTCTCAAGTGGAGAAGAACACATTTCACCCTATTGCTCACAAGATAGCCATGGATCATCACACTTGAGGGCTAGGGCATGTGAGAGGGAAATGGAATTTTCCAAGGTCACTTAGTGATTATGGCTAACCATTCTCCAACCTCGCATGTCCTACATTCACATGACCATGATAATAGTATGATAAGTTAGCATAAATCCCATCCTCCATAATCCAACATAACTAATAAAACCAAAACCTTCAAATAGATTGAGAAGAATCATAAAATTATTGAAATATATCATATAAAGGAGATTTCATATAATGGTAATATGATATAACATGAACATTATATTTGCATTATTTTCAAATGGTGTTATGATGACCCAATGCCTAGTAACTCAAATGATCATAATGATTATTAAAATCATATTGAAATGTACAAATAGATCAACCAAAACCAATATGCTTAGAAAGAGATGATGGTAGACTTAACTTGCATAAGAAAATGATGGAAATGCAAAGAAAACATGCAAATGCAACTATATACAAATGAAATGCATAAATAATGAGAAGAAAGCATGTAACCAAGGATCAACCAAGTGTCCATGAGGGGCACCTAAGTAGAAATGCTTCAAATGGGATGCATTAAAATTTCTATTTAATTTGTGTTCTTGCAAATCAACAATTTTGTACACATTGGGACCAATGACATATGTGACTTGGTATGGGCTTGACCACATAGAAGAAAACTTAGTTTGGGGACCCGTTGACTAGATGCTCTATCTCTCTTAAGGACTAAATCACCTACTCGAAAAACTTTAGCTGCATATTTCTTATCAAACCATCTCTTAACAATTTGTTGATGACTAAATAGGTTTTCAATTGCTTTGATCCTTTTTAGTTATAAATCCCAAATATCAGATGTACATGAGATTAAATGTTAGTTAGTTGATAAATAATCCATGAAAAACTGATATGTAGAAATTTTCAAATTTATTGGTGATATTGGTTCTTGTCCATGTACTGAATCATAATGTGTAGTTTTGATTAATTCTTTATAACAAATTTTATCAGCCCATACTATCCATTTTAATTATCCATGCCATGTTCGTGGATTTTGAGTTATCATCTTTTTAATCCCATCTAATAGAATTTTATTGGAGGACTTAGCTAAATCATTACCTTGTGTATAATATTTAGTTATAGCTTTAATAATAGTATTATGTTCTCTAGTCCAATTTGTAAACTCTAAAGAGATGAAGGTGGGTCCATTTTCCACTTCACAAGATGTTGCAGTTTTAGTTACTTTCACCTCTAACAAATGCATGCAATAATTAGTCATTGTTAAGCTAGACTTATGTTGGACCGTTGATAACCGATTAATCACGCCAATAAAGTCGAAAGCTCATTATTCAAATGATCTAGTTTCTATTATGGGTTGTAAAGGGGCTAAACTTTTGAAATCTTTACCTTTAAACATTTGACATTGTACACAAGTTTAAACTAGGTTGTAAGCATCGTTAATCATAAAGGGCCAATAGTAACTTGCTCTTGTAATTTTATGTACTAACAAGTGGTATCCTATATGTCATTCCTCATGCAGCTGCCTTAAAGCATTGTTAGCTTGTTCTTGGTCTAGACATTTAAGGTATATTCCTTGGAAATTCTTCCTAAACAACTCACCACTAACTACATTTAGATACTAAAAGCTTTCTTTTGTATCTAGGTATATCTAAGGGACAATAATGAAAGGTTAAATAAAACTTAATATCACCATACCATGGATCATGTAATTGGTTAGGGGCAAATGGGATATTGTTTTCCTCATCAATGAATAATATGCGTTGTGGTATTGATTCTTTATCTTTAGGTATATCATAATTTTCTAAAGTTGAGGCTTTGGCTATTAGCTTGGCAAAACTAGTTCCCCTAACTAGCTTGGCTACCTTCCATTAAATATCAAAATCTTGTAATTTCATAACCCATTTAGCACGTTTTCACTATGTCTTGTAACTTAGCTAATGCAATGGTGGTTGAATTAGGAACAATAACAAAAACTTTTGCATTTAACAAATAGTAACAAAATTTCTTCTGGGCTTTAATCATAGCATACAATTTTTTTTCTACAAGTGAATATTTTAACTCTACATCTTTCAAAGATATGGACATGAAAGCTATAGGTTATTCACCTTGATTAACAATACCTTAGGTTAAAATAGTAGTGGCAGTAACATCACTAGAAAAAGCATATAAAAGAAAATCATTTTCATACTAATGAGTCTCAATATTTGACCCTTGATATCAAATATGCAATATTAGAGATGTCGAAGCAATATCAGACATGTGATGTCGAAACCTATCGCGTTGCCTATAAATAAGAGATAGGGGCACTTGGTTTTGCATTAGTTTTTTAGTCCTTAGTCAAATTCTTGCAGTTTTTCTATTCTAGAGTTAGAATTATTTCTGAGTGTCCACAGTAGGAGTCATAAGGTGAACAAATCTTTATTTGAGAATTGTGTACCTGAGCACACCTTGTGGTCAAAAATAAAGATATACTTTGTGATAAACCTTGCAACATTTAGAATAGCTTAATTATTACATTTCATGTTATTTACTGTTATTTGATGCTTTCAATAGTTACTTAATGTTATTTCATAGAATTCTTAATTATCAATTACCAATGAATTAGCACACGCAGCATGACCACTTCGAGCATACGTGGAACACTTGGTAACCCAGTAATGACTAGTGTTGGTAATCCCAATAGTGCTGATTCAGGATGTGTCCGAAGAGTGGGAACGGATGTTGGTGTTAGGATTTGATTCACATTAGAGTTATAAAAACCCATTAGTTAATTAAATCTTTTCATTGCACACACTTAGGAGACTAAGATAGAAAATATAAAAAGCATAAAAATCGTATACCTTGAGTTTACTTAACCATACAATTGTGCCTTACAAGTAAGCTTGGGAAGACAACGACTACATAACTCATCCTTGTTCTACATAGGCACATAAGCACTTAATCCTCAGAGTTCGACTGGATTGTGCGTGAACACTCATATTCGTATGGTTGGGTGTAAGGGTACCTTGTCGCTCATCATTGGCGTCATTGCTAGGGATTTTGTCGTTTGTGCATTGATTAGAACTTAGGAAATCCTTCCATCGTTGGAATGAACCCTTAGAGTTAACTATCCTATAATCACTGGAAAAGGGTATCGCATACTAAATAATCAATCATGTCTCCTTCTTCTTATGAGAGTGACTAGGTCTAACACCATAAATAATCGGAGGTAGGGTGCACATGATGATTCGCTAATGCCCCAATAGTTTTGCATGGTATACACTCATCTTGATGAGTATATACTAGACTTTACCTTTATCCTCCACTAGGATTAACAACTGTGATGGCATGATTTAGAAGGTAGCATAGTGTTACCTCCCAATCACTTGATCCTAAGCATGCTTCTTTGTGCTCTCACATCAATTGGTATGCATCACTTACAGTCAAATTATGTTGTGCATGAACAAGATTCGAGAGATTATCAACCCACAGAGGCATAATGCCAGAGAGATCTACAACAGGAGAGACATTACAAATCTGTGAAGGGGAAGTGGTCTTAGGATGTCCTGTATGTCCTAAGTGAAAACGAGGGTTCCACAAAATGATGTTCCTCTTGTTGACTTTGGTGAAGGAGTTGTATATCAGAATCTTCACTCAACTATTCATAACCCAAGTTTTGGTACCAATGGACACAAAGGGTCTAGAAAAGGAACATGAACGCATGGCAATGAGAGATTTTATTTAAAAACATGACATCCTTTGTTATAGCTTCTTCATTAACTTGAGAAACTTTAAAACATTGATTACTACATTCACCCTTGGGAAATAAAAATTCATAAATATGATTATCATCATTAAACACTTGAAAAGAAAAGACATTATTTGAAATAGATTAAGACTTAACTTTTTCAATATTAATTTTAGAATCCCAAGCATTATGTTTAAAAGGGACATCTAAAGTAGTGGCCATTTGAGCTAATGCCAAGAACATAGTTTTCTTCTCTAGGAACATGTTCAATGGATATGTGTTCAAATTCCATAAAAAGTTCAATGACGTAAGCTTTATACGCTTTCATGGTAGCATCCTTATCATCAAAAATTCTATTAACTTGATTTACTATTAGTTGAGAGTCACTATAAATCTTGAGTTTGGATAAGTCATAATATTGAGCTAGCTTCATCTCATGTATAAGCACTTCATATTCAACCATGTTATTAGTCATAGGTTGTGTGAAATTGATGGCTTTAAGGATAGGAGCTTCACTAGGAGGTATGAGCATTATTCCAGCCCCACATCAATTTCTTGGAAGAGGCACCATCCACTTTTAATATGCAAGAGTTTAAGTTAGTAAAATCTAAAAAATTAGCTCTTTGATCGATGTAGCAATTATCATTATTGAACTCATCTTCCAATGCTTTAATGATTAGAATCTCATTTATATCTGTGTCCTTTCCTAATGGTGGTGGATCACCAAAAATAAATGTTTTTCCATCATGTTGATGATAATGCAAGATATCTTCATAAATTTTCTCACATTCTCTAAAAGCTTGATAATATTGGATGGAATATGTATAAGCAAAAGGATTAATTTCTAAAGTTTTACTCACATCATCATTCATAATATACTCGCCAAGTCCAAGTTTAATAACTCCAATAAAAAGATTGGCATTTTAATTTTCCAAAAATTGATTTTGTTGGCTAAAAGTTGTTACCACATATTTATAAAAAGGTTCTCTTTGTATAACAAGATATTCAAATTTTTCTCTAATAGGAATTAATAATTCTAAAAAATCTAATTTAAAGGAGCCCTGAAATTGAGCTCCAAATGTCCTAAATAGAAGCACACCATAAGTGGATGACATATCAACCACTAAAATATTAGTATAACATGCAAAAGTAGGGTATTGTTTAAGTTGCACTTTCACTCCTTTTAATAACCCTACCACAAGTACATTAGATCCATCAAGTTGTATCACACTCCTTACTTATGGTAGCATTTGTGCTCCTAACATTTTACACACTTCTAATGGCATGAAAGTAATAGTTGCGCTAGAATCCATTAAGCAATTATGAACATTCTTACCTAAAATGAACAAAGTTATTAAGAAAGGTAATTAATCTTTCTTGTTCAACATGAAATTGCTTGAGTTTTGTATGGATAAAGCATTAGGACTTTCTGCAAAATGAACTTGTCTTTTGGTTATTGGAGATTTTTTTGTATTGGTTTCAGATGTATGAACTATCTTTTAGATCACATCTTTCATTTCAATAAAATGTAAAAGATCATACATTGAAACATTAGCTTTAACTCTTTTCAAATCCTCAACTAAATGATAAGCTTTATGTTCATCTTTGACTTCATGTTGAGGTGAAGTTCTTCTAAGTATAAAAGGTGAGTTTGATTGTCGTTCAATGTTTACTTGGGATGGTCCCACTTGATTATTTGTGTTATTTTGATTAGGAACTCTTTTGTTGGGAGACGGATAAGAGTAATTTCTAATTTGTTGTTGAGTAGTATTCATAATGTTACTAAGTCTATGGTAGCTAGTGTTATGTGGATTAGGATCAGTTACCATGACTTGTTCACATGAGGTGATTTCCTCATCTTCTCTTTAATAAGGTATGTTAAGGATCATAATTGGGGCTTTTCCATCTTGTTGATTTTGGGAATTGTCAAAAATTAAGGACAAGTTTTCTTAGAATGTTCCCTAGTGTTATGAAGGTGACAATAATCATCATTGATTAATGTGCTTGGTTTTTTCAGATTGTGTATGAACTTTGTTATTATTTTAGTTTAGTTCAACTACTTCATTTGAAAGTTTTTAAAGAGAAGTTAATATTTGGGTCATTTAAGTTTTCATTTAATTAGTAGACCCATTCAAATGAGATATTCCATTTGGGTTTATAATAGCTTGGATTAAGGCTTTTGACTATTATTTAAACTAGTATTTGATGGTAAAAATGAAGAAAACATTGGACTTTGAAAATAATTATTTGTAGGTTGAAGCATTTGGATGAGGGTAGGGGTTTGAAACATAACATTATTCATTGAGAAAGCTTGTGATGATAAGTGATGAGTGGCGAGGTACCCCTACACCCAACCATATGAATCACTAAGGCTTTCACGCATGATTTAGTCAAATTCTGTGAACCTATAGTTCTCTAATGCACTAATTCTCTGAGAAGTGAAATGGGCATTGAGAAAGTTCGTTGCCTTCCCAACTACACTTGTGAAGCTCAAGGATATGGTTTAAGTGTAATTGAGGCACATGATTTTTTATCATTTTTATGTTTTATAAATTTAATTACCTACAACAAGAATGAAAGGTAGAGTAATTTAAGATCTAGTTTATCTACTTCCTAACTAGCTTAACACAAGTACCTGTTCCCACTTTCCAGACACATCCTGAACATATATAGTGTTGTTGGGCTACCAAACATTAAACATTTCTAAGTTACCAAGTGCTACACGTATGCTCGAGGTGGTCGTGCTTGTGTCCATTAAAAATTGAAAATTAATTGCTTAATTAAAGTGCATTAAATTGAAGTGCATGAGGATAATGTGCATGAATATTAAATGCATCAAGAAAACATTAATCTATTCTCAATGCTACAAGGATGATCAAAAGGGTTCATTTTTATTCCCAACACATTGCTATGCTTAGGTACATCAGTGTTTGAACAAAGATTCATACACACTTAGACTCTTGTTGCAAGCACTCAAAAAATATTCTAACTTTGGAGAAAACAAACTATAAGAGCTTCGCTATGCTATGGCAAAAACTATCTAAGACTTATGGGGAGGGGGGCTTATTAAGGTGAGCTGCAAACTAGAGAAGAAAACTTTAAAACCAAAGCCTTTAACAAAGTCTAAAGTTGCAAGATGATCCCCTAGTCACCTACAACAAGACAAAAGCTTTTTGCACCCCTTGAGATGAAAGCTAAAAAAAACAAAAATAGGTAATTCAAAAGAGATACCACTTAAGAAAAAGTAATATTATTGGTAAAGCCTAGTTCTCAACATTGAAGTTGAACATTACTAGCAATAGAGCATTTCATAGCATAGTCAAATTCAATGTAGTTGGTATTTTGATACCAGGCATGTAGATGACATTTCCAAATAAAGAAAATAATCTCAAATAAGTGGATTTTCTAGGTTTTTTGAAGGTGTCGCATAACATAATCATCTTTGAAGATACATAGAGG
>MNCI01037326.1:270091-307139 GCA_015680685.1 Gnetum montanum
TTGTCTTTGAAACCTCCATTTTACTTTGGCATGTTGCCAAGAGAGGGTAGTAGAATCATTCCTAATAGTAAATAATTGAGCAACATGATGGAGATTGTGATCTGTAAAATGATTGCTTCTGTGAGAGAATTCATCATAAAGATAACTCAAACTCTTTTTAAAAATAGGAGACCACCAAATGGAGTGCATAGACAAAGAGTTCAAGCTTATTTGGGAAGGTTTCCATTGCAAAAAGCCTTTAAGTTAACTCTAACGCCACCAAATCTGCTTGAACAAGAAAAAACCTATAATCTTCTGAGAACCTTTGTTGATGATCCAATTGCTCCAATGAGTTTTTTTCCATCTACGGTGTTTACCAAGACAAGAAATATTATGCCTAATAAGGATCTTCCAAACTTCATCTCCTTTTATATAGTGAGTGACCCACTTGGAGGCCAAGTGATGGGACGTGATATCACATGGGCCACGATATCGCGTACGTGATATCACATCCGCGATATCATGTCGGCCCCTACAATATCGTGTACGTGATATTGCAGCCTGTCACCTTGTCTATAAATAAGAGGCGGCTTTCCCTTGTTTTCTCATCTAGATCTAGACCCTTAGCTAAACTCTGGTAGTTTTACCATTCTAGAGATAGAATAATTTCCATGTGCCCGTAGTAGGAGTCTCAAAGTGAACGGATCTTTATTCGAGCAATTTTGTACGTGAGTACACAATTGTGTACGACAATAAAGATGAACTTTCTGATAAACCTTGCAGCATATGGACTAAGCTAAATAGGACTTTAATTATTGTTAAATTTTTAAATGCTTTCTTAGATAATTAATCTCTCTTAATCCTCAACTCTCCTAGTTAAGTGAATTTAGTATGACCGCTTCGAGCACGTGTCTAATGCTTAGTAACCCAATAACAAATAGCGTTTGGTAATCCCAGTAGCATTGCACTGGTTTAGGGTGTGTACGGCAAGTGGGAACGGATACTGATGCTAGGATAATTAAAGCTTAGTTAGTGGAAGTTAGTTACTTGATCTCTTCACCCTTTCCCCTCTTAGCATTAGCAATAAAAAGATAAAAAACATAAAAATATATACCTCAAACTTACTTAACCATACAATCGTGATAATACAAGTAAGTCTGGGAAGACAACAATTGATTAACCTTAAGTGTTCCATTAGGGCGTGTAAGCACTTAGTCCTTGGAGTTCGACAGGATTGCACATGAGACGCTTGTATTTGTATGGTTGAGTGTAGGGGTACCTCACCACTCATCACCAAGAAAATACTTTGGTCTCAATAGAGGTGAGGCCTAAGCCCCTATGTTCCTTACTTAAAGTGCAGATATCCCAAGCAACTTGATGAAAAGCTTTGTGATTGTCCTTATCCCCTCATAAAAATTTCCTAAGAATTTTGTTGATGCACTGAAAGGAAGATTTGGAAGGAGCCATAAAGGAAGGGTAATACGTGTAAGTTGAGCTCAAAATATGATTAACTATGATAAATCTACCTACAAGAGATAAGGGTTTAGAAGCCCATTTCAAAGCTTTATGTTTCACTTTTTCCACCACATTATTTCATAAGGTAGTGGAAGTGGTGAATAAAGCTATCAGGATACCTAGAAGGGTGAAAACATCTGTTGGAGAAAGCCACTTGATATTAAAATGATAAGTCCAAGTAGGCCTTGGAGAGAAGCTAGATAGAATAGTTTGCATTTTGTTCTAATTGATTTTAGCTCCTAAGGCTCTATAATAGATGTTAATGCACTCCAAGGCAGTGTTAAAATTATTATGGTCCTCAAGAAAAGTGAGAAAAGTGTCATCCACAAATTGGCTATAAACGAGATCCTTTCCTTCTTATGGAAGAGAGATACCTCTTAACCTCATAGATTCATTGTGAGATCTAAGAACAGCTCAAAAAGCATCAGTAGTTAGGATAAAAAGATAAGTAGCTAAAGGGCATCCCTATTGTACTAATTTTTGAAGCTTAATAACCTTGGAAAAGGTTCCGTTAATACAAATAACTGAAGAGGTCTCTGACAAAACTAGATTGATATGTCTATCAAACATAGTACCTAAGTTATGGTGTTTAACTATACTTCTTAAAAAGGACCAATTAAGCATGTCATAAGCTTTTGCAAAATCGAGCTTAAGAAGAATAGCTTTTTGATTAGTGGAAGAAGCCCAATGCATGCCCTCAATAGTAGTAACAACATTGTCTAAAATATACTTGCCTTGAACAAAACTAGTTTGCTCTTTGCTTATGAGATGAGGAAGAAATGATTTTAATTTATTAGTTATAGCTTTAGCAACAATTTTGTAGATAACATTTAAAAGAATGATAAGGCACCAGTTGCTAATGAACATACGATCTCCTAACATGGGTAGAAGCTTAATAATACCGACATTGATCACTTTGCCAAAGGAACCTTTCCTAAGAGCTTCCTTATACATATTATAGATAGTATTTTGAAGAGTGGGCCAAATTTCTTGAAAAATTCAATAGGAAGACCATCCATACCAGGGGCTTTGCCATCGTGGAATTGTTGAAGAGCTTTACCAAGATCTTGTTTAGAAAGAAGAGAAGCATCACCAAAGATGGAATGATTGAAAGGAGTAATAACTCCTAAGTAGGTATTAATTGTTGTGGGATCAATATCTTCTTTTCGAAAAATTCGAGAGTAGAACTCAAAGAAAGCCTGTAGAATGTTAGTCTTGGAGGCAAAGATATTAACATCGACTTGAATAGCTGAGATCTTAGGGAATAGGTGTTCCCCTTTAAGGAGACGAAAAAAATATTTAGTAGCATAGTCACCCATGCGGAGCCAAGAAAGACAAGTGTGAAGGTTAGAAGCTCTAGCTTCATGGTGGTCCATCATTTGCATGTTCTCCTTGGTAATTTGCAAGCAACAGAATTGAGCCTCAGTAGCTTCACCTCTATTAATTGCATTTTGTAATAAGGAGATTTCCTTATGAAGGTTGGACTTATGAGAATGTAGTCTTGAAGCCACCAATTTTTCCGCATGTTTGGAAAATTGTTGGAGGCGAGTACAAGCATGAGTCCACTAATTAATCCAACTATCTTTTCCAAGGGGTTTAGGATGTAGCTTTCATATCTGCATCAATAAAGAGTAAAGGGAGTTGTTATGAAGAAAGGTAGTGTTAAAAATATAAAGGTCATTGGAAGAGTGGGAGCAGCTAGAGAGGGAAAGAGACTAGTGAATAGGATAATGATTTGATAGAACTTGGGTATAATCTACTTGAACAGGAGCACCATTGGTGGTAGTAAAATGAATAGAAGCATTCGTAAATAGGTAAACTTAATCCAACCTAGAAGAAATGTAGGAGTCTCCATGTCAATCTTGGCCAATAACTTTGGACATTGAACTTTTCGATGATTAGGATCAAGACAATAATAACAACGGTTTGGAAGCATAAGATATGAAATTTTTAAAACAAAAATCCTTTCTTTCACATTAAATTCTAGGAGTTGGGATGTTGCTTTTGAATATCAATTTTAACACACACGCGGTGAGTTGATCTTGGATGAAAACCTTAAAAGGACTCCATACTAATGACCTCTTGAACTTGCATAGCAAGAATGTCAACATGGGGAGAAAAATGAAATGGGAGCCTTGAAAATTTTGTCCATATTGGCAAAATACTTTTACTTCTTTTTCAAAGTCAAAATCCTTCTTCCAGGGTTGAAGCACTAAAAAGGATCCATAGACGTCCCAAATTGATTGTTGTTTCATGAAATCTACCATAGCCCTAGTTCAAAAGCAAAAAGAAAAAACCCTCTGGTAAGATGAGAAGCTAGGTTTAATCTAATTTTACAAGGTTTCTAGAACTTTTTAACCCATTCCTAGAAAATTGAGGCAAGAGGAATCCTACAAGTAAAAAAACCAATTGCATAAAGATGGGTAAAGGTTTAAATAGTTTGATCAAAGATGTCTTTAAGAAAGTCAAACCATAAAATGTTATCATTATCATCAATTTTAGTAGAATTGTCAGTGGGTTGCAAGTCATTATTGGAGGAGTCCATTATTTTACATTTTTTCCTCTAACATGAGAGAATGAAGAGACAGTTTGGGTTATGTAGATCCATTGGGCCCTAGCCCAAATGCTTCAAGAAATGATAGTAGAGAATGAATTACGAAAAAGAAAAATAGAAACAAAAAGGAATAGACTCATCGGGATGCTTGTTCACCGAATGACAAAAGGTATTGTACCACAGAAACCTCGCCAAACTCAACCACCTATGGAAGAATGTCCTACTAATCAACACTCAAGCATGACCCTACATCACAATAGCAAAATGCAGCCACCTCGATTCAATTTCGTATATGAACTCTAGATCTCGAGCTCAAAATGGGTTTGATGCCACCACTTCCAAAAATTGTATTGCCTTACCATGATACTAGAATAATGTGCAGGTCAGAAGAAAAATCCACAATAGACTGGTATTTGCAGCAACAGACAATTCTTGGTTCCACTAGCCACCACACTCCTTGCGATCAAAAAATACCCAAGTCCTCCTCTGCAATGATGTGAGTCCAACAAAGATCCCATCGTTGCAAGAAGAACAGAATAGAGCCCTCAAGTTTCTACAACAACAACTTGACTACCAAACCCTTGATCGAAAACCCTTGTCTGTGTCTAAAGCGCATTCATGTTTCCAGTCGCGATACAACATCTGAATTAGCCGTTACCCATTCCTACAATCACCATGATTGACAACGACAACAAAAATTCTGGAGTCGCAAATTGCAAACAAGGCTGCCTTTGCAATCACAATCTAAAACTTATGAAAATGGTCAGCCCAAGCGCTATATTTATAGGTTAGCATATACCCCGCAATATCGGATATTCAACATTGCATCTTGGGCTTTGACATCGGGTATCCAATGTCCAGGCACCGATATTGGATATTGGAGCTAGTCAAATCGATGACTCATCAATAAGGAACTAGATTGTATAGGATTGTTAATACTCATCATTCCAAATTAAGTTTGAATGCCATTCATTAAGGTAATTTGTTCTAGCTTAACCACTTTAGCCATTACTCTTTGTAATTCTATTATGTTGTGATCAAATTTAATGGCATAGGGAAAGAATGGATTGATGGTGGAGAGATAAAAATTGAGAATACTATCAAATTGTGGACACATCTCATTCGACACATAAGCTAGTTGATGGGGAAATCTCAAATTATAGTCACAAATGTTTTCCTAGGTAGTTTTCTTAGACTTGTAAAATTACTTAAGGCTAAGGCAGTGCTAGTAAACTTATCAAATTGAAGTGAAAACTTATTTTTAAAGTCTCGCGATGAATTAATAAAGGCATTATGGAGCATTAAAAATCATTGTGTGGCTTTACTTTTGAAAATAGTCACAAAAACTCTACATGTTATGTCATTTTTAGTGATGTTGTAGATGTCCAACAAAGTTTCAAAGCATTCTACATGTTGTCATGCATCACTATTGGAAGATGTAGGGTCAAAGAATAAATTAACATTTTGAAATGATTTTGGAATATTATGATAATTTGCAAAATTAAAGGGATTGCTAACCAAGGGAGCTGGGGTTGATCGACTACCATCCTAGTTTGAATCCTTTTTAGGAAAGAATTTGAAAAATGTGAAGCTCATTGTCTTCTTAAAGTAAAATGACAGGTTGTGGGTCAGTTAGGAGCAAAAGTAAGAGATCTTTGTTGAAATGCTCTATGGAAAGATTGACTTGTAAATTGAAAAGACCAAGAAATGTAAATGCTAGTAAACTGTAAAAATTAGAGAAAATAGGAAAATATTTATATATTATTATATTTTTTGAAGAAAAATTGAAATTGCAATATATATATATATATAATTTTAAAGAAAAATAGTTAATACAAATTTTTTCTTTTTTTAAAAGGTAAACTTTAAAATAGAACAATGTTATTCATGAAAACCACCTTACCAAAGTTAAAACTAAGGTAAGGATTGCTAAAATAGAAATAAGAAAAGTTCGGGAAATTGAAAAATAAAAATAGAAGTTCAGAGCTAAAACAAGAAAATAATGGTTTCATGAAATGAACCTAGTAATTGGAAAATAGATAACTGGCAACAAAACAGAAAACAGATATAGGCCAATGAAGGTTTAGATAACCAACAAAGTAAACTGAAATAAGAAAATAGAGGTTTCCGGAAAAGGAAAATAAAAATTAAAAAGAGATGATTGTTATCAAAACATGTAATAGAACCTGAGGTTTAAGAACAAAAAAGGTAACTACGGTTTAAGAACAGAAAAGGTAACTAGTAAATAGAGGTTTAAGGAAATAGACAAACAAAGGTTTTTGAAGTGAAAATAAAAACTTAAAAACAAAAATGGAAATTGCAAATAGGCGAATGAGAATAGAAATAAGAAACGAAAACAAAAAAGCTAATGGAACAGAAATGGAAACAAAGACAGGAAAATGGAAACAATACTATTGCTTAAGGTGCTTTTCATATGGGCAGAGAAACCGAGAATGGTCTTAGTTGGTAATAGCAATGTGGTGTTTTACCAGACACAAATTGTGACATTAATGATGTAGATAATTTTAAAGAGCAAACTTTATTAAAAATGAACTTAGCCGCTAAACAAGAATAGTAAAAGATTGAATCTAGGATTTTTCAAAAGCAAACTTTTAGAAACAAATTGATAACTTGACAAAGAAATTTAAATTATCATCATTGAATTCTAATTTGTTAAAACACCAAGTTGCCCTCAACGGCTCAACACTATTATTTGAGTTTCCATACCTATATAAGAGGCACCTTAAGTAATAGTCTTTCTTTTCAAACAAGTTTGAAGCAAGCGGAAGATCCTACATCCCCATTCTTAGAAATGAATCATTCAGGAATCAGAATTCAGGATCGTGGTTACCACTGTCAGATCTGGATGGAAAAACCTGTAATGATGTTTCAGTAACCTCCTCTGACGAAGCTGAAAATTGATTCGTTCGGCAGACACGATCACGCGGCCACGTTGTGATTTGTCGTTTTCTGTTATTCCAAAACCCTAACCGAGACATAGACGCGAACCCGGAGGATTCCTGTTCGTGATCACCGATGTTTATCTCTGTGGATGTTTATCTTTGCGGATTGCATTCCTGGTAACGAGTCTCTGCTTCAACGTGTGGCATTGCAGATCCGATCAGGGGAGAATTCGATCGTTCCGGATTAGAGTTTCTAAAAACGACATGCATTGTTCCGGCGGGGCACGTTGAAGGACTCCAAAGTTGGTTGCGATCATCACACGTGCGTTGCCTAAAATTATCATCCGTTAATAAACCCGGTGCGTTTGTTCCATTGTGTTCTATTTGGTTTTTTCATATTTTCTTTTTGCTTTTCTGAATTGGCTAGGTTTAGGCTCAACGGGTCTGCATGACCCAATCCGCTTTGTCTTCTTGCTCTGATGTTGATGTTGGAGGAAAAAAACGTAAAATAATGGAATCCTCCAATATTAACATTGACTCACAGCCTATTGACAACTCAACCGATATGGATGCAAATGATTCTGTTTTACGTCTTGATTTTCCGGAAGACATCTTTGACCAAACCGTCCAAACATTTACTCACCTATACACAATTGGCTTCTTCACTGGTAGGATTCCTCCTACCTTGGTGTTCCAAGATTGGGTTAAAAAATTTTAGGAACCCCGTAATATTAGATTAACCTTAGCTTCCAATCTCACAAAAGGTTTTTTTCTGTTTGCTTTTGAAACTAAGGCTATGGCAAAGTTCGTGAAACAACAGTCTATTTGGGATATTTATGGCTCTTTTTTAGTCCTTCAACCCTGGAAGGAGGATTTCAATCCTGCAAAAGCTAACAAAAATATTTTTCCGGTTTGGATCGAATTTCCAGGACTTCCTCCTCATTTTTCTCCCCATGTTGATATCCTTGCGGCACAAGTTGGGGAAGTCATCGGAATGGAGAGCTTTTCAGGCTTCCGTCCACGACCCACTCGACGAGTGTGCGTCAAAATCGATATGCAAAAGCCACGTCCTGATTCACTAGAAGTTAATGTAAAAGGAAAGACCTTTGTTCAGAAAATCTCATATCTTACACTTCCCAACAGTTGTTATTACTGCCTTGATCCGAACCACCGTAAAGCTCAATGCCCGAAGTTACTGGCCAAGCTTGAAGCTGAGCGAATTTTAGCAGAACAAGTTAGTGAAGAACTAAAATCTCAAAACATATCTCAGGACATAGGCAAGGATAATGTCGAGGATCAATCAACTAAACCTCCTTCTTCGGATTCTAAGGTGTCCGACGTGGATGATATGAGAACCGATGATACTAATGTTACTAAGACTCCTCTTAATCAGGAAAGGGCCCCAAAAGATGCTACTAGTGGTTGGGAGCGTGTTACCCGGAAATCTTATGCCTCAGTCACACGTGATAACCCTATCTTCAGTGCCTTCCCTAAAGGGCATCGATCATCGACTAGTGCTAGCCAGTCCTTTAACAAAAGACCAAGTGCTCGACGTCCTCTAGTTAACAACTTTGAATCTAGGAATTCTTTTAAGGCCTTGGTGGTTGAGGAGGATCCTCCTTCTTCTACACAAACCCAATGAAGTGTTGTTCATGGAATGTTAGGGGCCTTTCAGACCCTCGTCGACGATATATAGTTCAAGATTATATTCGACGACATTCCTTTAACGTTGTTTACCTTCAAGAAGTTAAAATCCAAGGATTCAATCTTCAAATATGTTGCCAGAGCATTTTTCCCAATAGTTCTTATGTTCTTACTCACCATGAACCTGGTAAAGGGGGGGCTATAATTTTTCTCCATAATAAGTGGCAGGAGTCTGTTCTTGATCACGGTTGTGACACTTTAGGGTATTGTAGTTGGGTTCGATTATGGTATGCTAATGAGATCTTAGGGATTGTCTCCATTTATGCTCCTTGTCACTCAACTGATCGAAAGCTCTTGTGGAATTGGCTCAGTCACAACTTACCCAAAGCTAACTGGATTATTGCAGGGGACTTTAACATGATTGAGCATCCAAAGGATAAAGTTGGAGGGAAAAGGGGTGGTTTAGATAACAGGGAGCTTTCTGAGTGGCTCTCGTTGAAACGTCAATTAAAGTTGCACGAAGCTAATGAAAACTATTCCTCGTCTAGTACCTCTAATTGGTTCACTTGGAGTAATGCTAGACATGGTGCTTCCTACATCTATTCTCAGTTGGATTGGGTTTATCTATCTACTAATCCCCTTATTCATTTTACTTCTACCAATGGTGCCCCTGTCCAAGCAGATTATACCCAGGTTTTGTCTGACCATTATCCTATTCATTGGTCTCTTTCCCACTCTGGGAACTCCTACTCTTCTAACGATCTTTATATCTTTAACACTACCTTTCTTCATAGTTCCTCCCTTTGCTCTCTATTGATGCAAATTTGGAATGTGCATCCTAAACCCCTTGGTGAAGATGGTTGGATTGATTGGTGGAATAATGCTTGTATTCGCCTCCAACGGTTTTCCAAACATGCGGGTAAACTGGTGGCTTCACAACTAGGTTCTCACAAGTCCAACCTTCATAAGGAAATCTCCCTTCTTCAAAATACTATCAATAAAGAGGAGGCTAATGAGGCTCACTTTAGTCGTTTGAAACATGCCAAAGAGAACCTACGTATCATGGATCACTATGAAGCTAGAGGTGCTCATCTCCGTGCTCGTCTCTCTTGGCTTCGCATGGGTGACCAGGCTACTACTGGCTTTTTTCGTCTACTCAAAGGGGGGAACCCATCCCATAAAATTCCAGCTATTCAAGTCGAAGACAATATCTTCACCTCCAAGGATGACATTTTACAGGCCTTCTTTGAGTTCTACTCTCAAACTTTTCGAAAAGAGGCGATTGACTCCATAGCAGTAAATACTTGCTTAGGAGCTATTACTCCTTTTAATCGCTCCATCTTTGGTGATGCTTCTCTTCTTCCCAAATAGGATCTTGGTAATGCTCTCCAACAACTCCATGATGGTAAAGCCCCTGGTATGGATGGCCTTCCCACAGAATTTTTTAAGAAATTCTGGCCTACTCTTCAAGACATTGTCTATAGTGTGTATAAGGAAGCTCTTAGGGTAGGATCCTTTGGTAAGCAGATTAATGCTGGTATTATTAAGCTTCTCCCTAAGTCAGGAGATCGCATGAGCATAAGTAATTGGCGCCCTATCACTCTCTTGAATGTTATCTATAAAATAGTAGCCAAAGCTATCGCTAATAAACTTAAACCTTTTCTTCCTCATCTTATAAGCAAGGAGCAAACCGGTTTTGTTCAAGGAAGGTATATTTTAGATAATGTTGTTACTGCTATTGAGGGCTTGCATTGGGCTTCTTCCACTAATCAAAATGCCATTCTTCTTAAGTTGGATTTTGCCAAAGCCTACGACATGCTTGATTGGTCCTTTTTAAAAAGTATAGTCAAACACCATAACTTAGGTAATGTTTTTGAAAGACATATCGATCTTGTTTTGTCAGAGGCCTCTTCAGTCATTTGCATTAACGGATCCTTCTCTAAGGTCATTGAGCTTCAAAAATCAGTTCGACAGGGGTGCCCTTTAGCCCCTTATCTTTTCATCCTGGCTGCTGATGCTCTTGGAGCTGTTCTTAGATCTCATAACAATTCTATGCAGCTAAGAGGTATCTCTCTCCCACAACAAGCAAAGGATCTTGTTTACAGCCAGTTTGCAGATGATACTTTTATTACTTTGATTGAGGACCATAATAATTTTAACACTGCCTTGCATTGCATAGATATTTACTGTAGAGCCTCAGGAGCTAAGATCAATTGGAACAAAACACAAGCCATCCGATCTAGCTTCTCTCCTAGGCCTCCTTGGACTTATCATTTTGATATCAAGTGGCTATCTCCTACTGATAATTTCACCCTCCTAGGCATCCCTATTGCTCTATTTGCTACTCCCACTACCATATGGAACAATGTGGTGGAAAAGGTGAAACATAAAGCTTTGAAATGGGCTTCTAAACCCTTATCTCTTGCAGGTAGATTTATTGTCGTTAACCATATTTTGAGCTCCACGCATGTCTACTACTCTTCCTTTATGGCTCCTTCCAAATCCTCTTTTCAATGCATCAACAACATACTTAGAAATTTCCTTTGGGGGGATAAGGATGATCACAAAGCTTTTCATCGAGTAGCTTGGGATACTTGCACTTTAAGTAAAGAACACGGGGGCTTAGGCCTTGCCTCTATTGAGCACCAGAGTATTCTCTTGGCCTCCAAATGGGTGACTCGGTGTATTGAAGGAGATGAAGCTTGGAAGATCCTTTTTAGGCATCACATCTCCTGTCTTGGTATTCATCACAGATGGCAAAATACTCATTGGAGTAACTGGATTTTTAGTGAAGGCTCTCAGAAGATCAAAGGTTCTTTCTGGTTTAAGCAAATTTGGCGGTGTTGGAGCCAACTTAGAGGCTTGTTGCAATGGAAACCTTCCCATATAAGCTTGCACTCTCTTTCGACACACTCGATCTGGTGGTCTCCTATTTTCAAAAAGAATGGAGGTTGTCTCTATGATGAATTCTCTCATAGAGCCAATCGTTTTGCTGACCACAATCTCCACCATATTGACCAACTATATACTGTTAGAAATGATTCTCCTACCCTCTCTTGGACACAGGCAAAAGTTAAATGGGGGTTTCAAAGACAAGATATTATCATTTACCAACACATAGAGCATGTTCTTTCTAACTTTGTTGTGCATAAGTTGCATAATAATATTCCTTGGTATGAAGATTGGTTTTGGCCTGACGGTTCCCCTCTTTGCTCTTTACGCATCTCTAAAGCCAAATCTTGGTTTCATGCGCAAGCTTTTCAATTTTCCACTCTAAATAGACGTTGGAGTTTACATCTTGAGGATCACCAGTGGAAAACTATTTTTTGTCGGATTTGGACTTCCAAGGTCCAACCTAAGCATCGTTTCTTGTTTTGGTCCTTGGTTCATCAAGGTCTTCCCATCGGACATAGGCTTCATCTTTTAGGAATTGATCATCCTAAATGCCCCATTTGTAAAGCGGATGATTCTTTTCAACACGTCTTTTGGGATTGTTCATTCTCTCAATACATTTGGAAATGGTGTCAATCTCTCCAAGTCTTCCTTCCTAATCATTCTATTCGTTTTCCTCAATGTATCCTTCAAGATGATTGTGTTAAGCATCACCTTCAAAAAGCCTGGAAAATCCTCCTATTTGAGATTATCTTCTTTATTTGGAAATGTCGTCTAGATGCTTGGTATCAAAACACAAACTACAATGAATTTGACTACGGTATGAAATGCTCTATTGCTAGTAATGTTCAACTTCACTGTCGTGAACTAAGCTTTCTCAATAATATTACCTTTTCCAACTGAATTCTCTTTGAATTAGGTGTATTGATCTCCTTCTTCAGCTGTCGTCCCGGGGGGTGCGATAAGCTTTTGTCTTGTTGCAGGTTGACTAGGGGGTCATCTTGCAACATTGGGCTCTGTTAAGGTTTTGGATTTAATTTTTCTTCTTTAGTTAGCACATCACCTTAACAACCCCCCTTTTCAAACAAGTTTTCCAAGCATGTTGCTTTGTGACCCATTTTTATGCATTAAGTAATAGTCTTTCTTTTAAAACAAGTTTTCCAAGCATCTTGCTTTGTGACCCATTTTTATGCATTAAGTAAGTCTTTCTTTTAAAACAAGTTTTCTGAGCATGTTGCTTTGTGACCCATTTTTATGCATCAACATGTAGGTTGTACCTTAGTACATCGTGATTTTATTGTTGTGAAAAAGAATGCTAGGGCTGTCGTTAAGGTGCAATATGTAGAATTTGCTTGTGAGAAAATTTTTTGCAAAGTTTTTGTACAGTAGATCATGATTTTGTTGGGGTACAAGTTTATGCAAACTGCAACGCCTAAAAAAAATGGGTGTTCCTGAAAAAAACGTGCTCGAATATGCAACATATAAAGAAATTCGAGTGTTCATGCAAAAATTGTTTGAGTATGCAAGCTGCATATCATAGCAGGGAAAATTGAACTTGAACAGAATGGAACTGACAACTTTGTATTGTATTTTAATTATCTTAGCCCGACTGCGTTTGCATGTTCGCTCTGCAAATGCATATTTAAAGAACAGGAGCAGTTACATCACTGCCCGAGTAATTATGGGGACACTAAATATTTTGGAAAATGCTGCAGATGGATCAAATCAGTCAAAGAGACCGGATCCTTTTTAATCAAGGCTTGAAAAAAGTGTCGAGATCTTCCGGTTCCTATACTGTTGAGGTATCTGATATTGGGCACACCCTTAACAAAAGGCAAAATCACTTTAACAGCTACCCTTGTTCAGTCTTTCGTAGTGCAGAACAGAACTTTACAACAAAAAAGATAAAAGACCACCATTTTACATGGAAAACTTGGTAAAGGTAAAAATTCCAGTCAAATCTTTAAAAGCAAGGACAATGTGTTGGCTAAAGACTCGTCGGAAGCACTCATCAGAGCTCACCGAATTTAACCAAAACTACATGTTTCTCACCCGTTATACCAAGACTATGCTCTATTTTCTTTGTACAGGAATGGCTTGTGAATTAGTATATTTTATCTAGTGCTTTAAAATCAGTAAAATAATAATTAAAATAACTAATGACAAAGATTTTAGTTTCCAAAATATCTAAGGCCATGACACAACTGGTACAAAGACAGATTTATTTAAAGTAACCTCACATCCGCCACTTTTTTATCTTGTATCTAGCTTGTAATGTTAAAAACACGATTATTATTAAAACCCAGCAATGTCAACATAAACTTGAATCCACTGTTTCAGGGAGTATACCATAGATTCTCCTTTAAGAAACTTCACACTGGTTCCAATAAACAATAAACCAAAATTTCATTGCTATACAAGGAAGTCATGCTTCATGATACACACAGCAAAAATGGTGACAACCCTGTATCTAAGAAACTTCTATGATGGTTTCCAAATGAGATCCCATGTGTGATTTAGATCTGCACTGTGGATGCTTTAGCACAGACTGGTAACACTCCGTTGCTCCTCTTCTCTGTGTTGGGTATCTCTTTGTGTCCTGTTTTGGGTGGGACCCAAGCTGTCTATCATGGCAGCTGCCCTGCTTCTGCAAGTAGTGCTCATGAGCATAGGTGCTATGGCTGTCGTCGTTGAATGATGAGAATGACAGCTCGGGAAAAGCAAGAGACTTAAGGGCTGAGGCAGATTTGAACACAAAAGATGACATTTCTTGGATTGTCACCTCGAATCTGAGTTTCGTCCGAGGAAGAAGAAAGTAAATCTCACCCAATTCCAACCATTGCCACGGCTTAACCTCTCTCAATTTCTGCCCAACATGAACATTCTCCCAACTGCAAATGAAGCAGTCCTTAGGATACTCCTTTTCTACTTCTGCAACATTCACTCTCCTGTTGTATTTCACAACGTCAAGTTCTGCTTGACTATCCCCGTGACTGTGAGATAGGATGAGAATCACTGCTCTTTCTGATGCAGCCTTGGCCACAGGAGTGGCATCGGTGGAAATGCAGGACCCCATTTTGCTGTGATCAAACTCTTTGATTCAAAATGCACATAATTCTTCCGCATGAATTCTAGATCTCTTTTCTTTCTGTAACTTTGAAAGTGTCTGATACCAGTCTGTCAAGGGTTGAAAACCCCTGGTCTTTATTGTTTAAATACTGAACTGAGAGAACATACAGTGCCCAAGGGAGAAATGGAGAATTATTGAATGGATTACAGTAAAGATGGGACGCTTGAATAGTAGGCGCCGCCCACGTTTGGCACATTGTTGTGGGTTGTCATGGAATCATTGTAATGACATCGCAGGCGAACAATATAATAGCCATGAATGAATGATCAAAAAAAGGAATAATAATGAACTGTTGCTACTCTGAATAGAGTACAAATGATCATGATAGATGATGGTGGTGCTGGCCTGGTGGCACATTTTATGTTACCCTCGGTAACAAATCAGATCGGCAGTGGTTATCCATTCCCTTTCCTTGACAACCAAAGTTGCCCAAGTGGACTGATTTTTCGTTGGTAACAGAGACACTGTATATACAGCCAGAGAAGAACAGCTGGTTGATGTAATGCAGTTGCCATGTCATGGATTTTCATTTGCTGGGTTTACTGCTATTCAAAACCACTTGCTATTACCTTTATTAGTTCGGGATGTGCTTTACAGGTTGTTCATGTACCTGATAGAGTGATTGCAAACCTGCACCAAGTTAAAAAAATAAAATGCACTGGCCTTGAGATGACTGCATCCACAGTTGAGACTGGCTTCTGGCTGTGCAATGTGTAGCTTCCCTCTATCCGAGTCATTCCAAAAAGCCTAAGATCTGGCTGCCTGTACCACTGCCACATTACCAGTCTCTTGTGTAAGAGCTATTATATTAATTCAGCAACTGCAACTGCACTCCCAAGACTCTGTTCAGCTTGCAAGTTGTGACTTGTTAGGTGTGACGGCAGCTTTGTCAATTTTTACGCAGAAAAAGTTTGGCTTCAAATTATAAAAGAGGCAGGTAATGAAGAGAGCAAAAAGATATGTCACGACAGATTTGGTGGGGGATAAGAGAGCAAGCTCTCTCCTTTCTATGTTGTTTTCTGTCCCTATTTGAAAGACATGTAATAATGGACACTGGCCTATTCATTTTCAAAGCTTGCTGAGTCATTTTCCTCCTGTCAGCTTTATGTACCGCCTATCCAGAGGAAAGAATGGTCGCATTCACTGCCGACTTTAGTTCTAAAACAGAAAACTCGTTTCTTATTGTGAGGATTGCCCTTGATCACGTTAAACATGTTAGAAGCACAATTTTGAGATTAAGTAGATTTTGGTGGACTAAAAAATCTGTTTTATCGCCTGTTTATACTTCTTAAAATAACGCAAGAACGGATTGTTTAAAATGTTTAGTTTTATGTCTATACTAGCAGAGAACCACACTGGAAATGTTGTGTTTGTGATGATTCCAGGAAAATGTCTTATAAATTGATTTTATAAGACAGGCTGTTTTGTTTCGAAGCTTAAAATTTTGAAAGAGCCACCTTAATGGAACTATTTAAGTGGTAAACAAGATAGGGAGGGCAATTTTATAGTCAGATCAGATCCACAGCATTACGAGTGATTTCAACAATTTAGTAAGATCAATTTAGTAAGATTTGCTTCTGGAATGGTCAAATGATATATTATGTTACCATTAACAGTGTTGCATAAGACTTCTTCCATTTTATCTATTTTTTTTTCAAGCATCTCTTATGTTTAGTGAATTACTCCAAACTGGAATGCTAGGCCATGATTATTAACCTGTTCGTGCTCCCAAGTAACCTTAGAAACAACATAGAATACTTACATCTGTGAATTTTGGAATAAAATTTGTGGATCCTATCAAACCAATGAAAAATAGAAAGCATACAAGTTTAGAAGAATAACCTTTAAACTTTTGAGAGAACTTGGAAGCAATCCAAAAGCAAACTAGAGTATCATAGAACCAATTAGCAACGAGCAACGAATCTTATCACAAGAGTATGATATCCACCAAAACATCCTTTCTGCTTCAGACCATCAGTAACTTGAAGTTGCAGAGAGCTATACTATGCTTCAGTAACATCAAAGAAAAAACTTGGACACACTATTAGATAGATGCCTATGTTGCTCAGGGATAAGATTAAAGGTGGAGGTAAGATATTGAGAACATAAGAATATTTTTGTTTCTTAAACAACCTTGAATCATCTATAAAATTTGCCATCATCTATGATATACTAACTATTTTGCATAAGAATTAAGTGTGCATATGGAGGCCTTAGAATCACTTCATTGATGATGCTCAACTAGAAATGCTATGCTATAATATGCCTTTTAATTGAAAAGCTAAAACTGATATACTATTATGCCCGTAAACCCTTTGAATCCATTGGACAGTGAAAATGTACACGCCTTGAGTTTTGAAAACATGACATTTATGCATCAATGTATTTATATTTTATAAAAGATGTTTTCTTTAATTTCAATGACTGAACCACATGAATTTATGACACTCCTGAATAAACTCAGGGATTTAGTGGGCAGAGTATTTGCAAAATTGTGGTTAAATGAAATTTCATAAGTTTTCTATTTCATTCTCTTAATCATCATTTCCAGTCATTTTTTTTTAAAATCACGGCTCTGTACTCTTGAGATGTGCATTTCCAGAGTTTTTACAATGTATCATTATCAGGAAACTATAAGGGAAAATGTTGAACATCCAGATGCATGAAATAACATTTCAATTTTCAGATATTGTTTAAACAAGTGAATCAAAACAAACAAACAAAAGCCATTACACTAGCGGTATCTCTGTACAATAATTTTTGAAGGTTCTGAATACAAGTGGAATCGCTAATCTAAACAACCTCCGTTATGGTATCAAGTTGAGAAGCCACTCTGGATTTCCAACTCGAATGCTTTGCGAGCCTTTGATTTGAATTCATTGCTTTCATGCCTCTAAAAGACCTTATCCTTTGCTTTTCTCTTTGCAAGGCATGCATATCTCTAAAGGCAATATCATGCTCAATCTGATCTTGAAATTGAAAATGTGTGCAAGGTTCATGATCATTCTGTTCATATGTTGACAGTGGGGAGAAGGGAAGTGATTTGAGGGTAGAGTTGGCCTTGAAGAGAAAAGATGAGATGTCCTGGACTGTAAGTTTGAATCTGAATTTCCTACGAGGAAGAAGAAAGTAAATTTCACCCAATTCCAAATATTGCCATTTTTTAAGTTCAACCATCATCTGCCCAGGTTGAACACTGTCCCAACTGCATATAAAACACTCTTCCTCCCCTTCTATAACATGCTCCTTTACTGTCTCTGCTGCCCTCACTCTGTTTTTGTATGCTACAAATTCAACATTCCTATCATTGCTGCTTTTGTTACACAGAATAAGAATAGCTGCTGTGACTGGTTCATCCTTCACCACAACATTGACATTTGTTGAAACACAAGAACCCATCACACCTCTCACAATGAATCACTTCTATTTGAATTCTCTATATCTGAGATTCAAAAGCAACAATACACCTAAAAATCTGCATTACAGAATTAGTCTCAATGTCCAAAGTTATATAGCACTCTCTCTGGTATCTTAAAAGGACAGAATCATTCAATGGTGGACTATAAAACAACAGCCAACTGGACCTGTGCCCATGGCAGCAGGCAGCAATCAATTTTAGAATTCTTTAAAGGAATGGCGGTTGCTGTGCAAGGCAAATAAAAGAACCGAATAATGTAAAGATTTGTGAAAAGGTTCAGAGCATCCAAAGCAGAAATTCTAGCAAGCATTAAGACGGGGCAAGATTCTAGAGAAACACAATCCAACATTTTCTTGTTTAATTAGCAATGCTGTACTTTCATATCTGGCCAGCTAACCCAAATAAGAAGCATGTTTATAGACACACAAAATATTGTAAATGGAATCTATAATTAATTTGTCAAGTAAGAAAACCTAGATGCATGTATGATACAATTCCGAGCACATTTTTCATTGACTATGCCTCAACTCAAATGACATCGTGAATTTCGTGTATTATAATTATAGATATTGTTTATAGGTTCATTTCCCTAATACACTCAAGGCTTCCTTCCGATTCCCAATTGGCACTAATCAAGAGCACTAATGGAAGGTACATACAGGAGAGGACAAACTGTTATTCATTTTTAATCATTGCATTAACATTTGAGTGGTACAAAAATCATTATACTTGGCTTATAGTGCAAGCCTCACATTTATGACGTGTGCTTGCAATCAATTTGCTGTATCCTCTGAGTCTATCCTCCACTATATGAAGTAGTGATAAAACAGTGAGTTTAATGTTTTATGTCACAGTAGTGTAGTTTATCAACAAAGTTTGAATCGGTAGCTACTAACTAGTTCAAAGATAACAGTTAGAAAAATAAGGAAAATTTCATCGCATTCAAAGCTAGGAAGAACTCTAAAAAAAATTGGAACTAAAAGATATTATTTCACTTATTGAGAAGATCTTAGTTTCAGCCCCTTCATCCTAGTTCACTTATATTTTTCATGTACTTTGATGTTTTATTTACTGTTACTGAATATCAAATTTTTAATATCGTCAGGACACTCATTTTGTAGACAACAAAGTTATGGGTTTCATAGTTGCCTCTGCTTACTGAAATTGTAGCAGTAGAGTAACCTTGTGGTGGAACTGTATGGTGATGAGACACTCTTATAATAGATAAGGACTATGCTAAGAGCCCCAAGTTTCCTTGTTAGATGAACAAACAAACACAGCTTGCTTTCTTCAATTTGTCCCATTACATTTTAAAAGAAAATTAGTTGAATTGAAAGAAGTTATGACATTTAACAAGAAAGATTACTAACTCATAAGCTTGATGCCTCTATAGTTCTCACAATTTTGGATGTCACCCTTGTTCTTGCAGATGGGTGCTATATGGCTTCTCTACCAATCATTTGTAATTTTCCCCTCCTTTTAGATCTCATCGAATAGATTTTTCAACCAAGTGATCCCTATATTTTCCAGACTTCCATGCTTCTATCAACATACCATCTCTTCCTATCACTTTACTATTCTTCATTTTAATAAGAACTTTCTTTACTTCAAAACTGTATATATATGGTTGGTGATGCCTATGTTAAATTCAATGCCTTCAACTTCATCTTTAGGAAATTCTTCATTAAGTAGTCCCTGAAAATAGACCCTCCATTGCTCCAAATTTCCTTGTTCAAAAACAGAATCCTTTCATTATCTAACTTGATGTATCTGATATGATCAATGTCTTTGTACATAGACTTATTTAGTAATCTGATATATTTTTTATGTTTCACCTATTAACTGAAGTGCTTATGTATCAAGAAATATAAACTGAAAACATCTTTTTATTTTAATTAATTATTGAGATTTAAAAAATAATTTTATTATACTTGTTTAAAAAAATAAAAAAAATTCATGAGTATGCATCAAAGCTTAGGTTAACGATTCCTGGACACAAATTTAAGTAGGCTTGTAGTTTAAAAATTTTAGAGATATAACTTCAAAAACACATGCTCTGACTATATAGATACAAGTATGTCTTATCATTAGAATAGATAATTTTCTTCTCACTTTTGATTTGTAACCTAATATTTAGAAACTCTCTAAACAATCAACAAAATGCATAAAACAAATAATTTTTCAAAGAATACAATTTTTGAACTTCAATGATATTGTTTAGTATTGTTTGGCAACCACAAATGAAAGTATTTTAGTATTGTTTACGCGATGGATGTTCATCCTTTCAATGCTCCATGATACATTACCATCAAAGATGATTCTGGCTTATCTGGCCACATGACTAATTGACCATACAGACATGAAATGTCAGGGTATGTAATTTGGGCGGTATATAAACCAATGGAATTATGAAAGGACCTGCTGCTCTACTTTTCTTTAAGCAACTTGAGATACCAGGGATTTTTCTGGGACCCCATTTTTGTTTGTATTTCAAATATTGAATACCACCAGGACTGTGTTTGTCATAAAGAATTAACATACCTGCTCTTTCTGTCATCATCACAGAAGAAGCAGCACCTGTGGAAACAAATTAAGATAGGGGTAAAAATGGTAGTACCAATTATTAAAGTGAAATTGATTATGGTTGGAGACTTTCGGAGCTGCAGATCTGGCTCAATGTTGGAAGTCATGTGATTAAAAATATACCCACAGACAAGAACAATTTGTTATCAAATAGGCAACCTATCACTAGTGGTGCACTGCATGTGCCAAAAAAGTAATGATTACTCTCATGTTATCGGCAATATCACACATGCAATGTCTCTCTTTTTGAACATAATAATCTGTTTTCCTTCGACACACCTATAAAAAGAGGGACATAGATTTGTATTAAATGTACAGAATGGGTTGTTGAAGTTGCCACGCTTCTTCTTTGGCTGTCACTCGTTAAGACTTTCTGCAATGACGAACAAACCTCAATATACAGCCTGTTATCATGATTTTGGAACCCAAAAAACACATGAGAGATTTCAAAAGGCGTTCCTGTTTTTGTTTTTCTTCGCAGAAGGCTGTTTCCTGTTCTTAGGTCATTGTTGATGTAAAGGCCAATTGAATACAACTGGACATTGCTGTGCAAGCTACTTGATAACGGTTGAATTATCTGATGAATACTTTTCAATGGCACCCCTGCCATGGCTTAAGGCAAAAGTTTTTGTTGTTTGCCTTCAAATTAAGATTCCTTTGTGCTTACACAGAAACGTTGATATCGTTGTGGGTCTGAAGCCATTGTGAATTCAAATCCGACTTTGATACTGAATACATCATGGATTCATATCCAAATCGTATTTTGAACATAGGACAAACAACTTTGTTTACTTAGTGTCAGAGCAAATAGCATGGAGCTCAATGCTTAAATTTGTGTTGACAAGTTACATGTGAATGCTTGTGATTTATGAACTTTTATTTTATTTATTTTTTTAAATGCTGGTGATTTATAAACTTTTACCTTTTTTTAAGGTTTGTGATTTATGAACTTTTACTTTTTTTTATGGGGTGTTGCAACCCTAAAATAATTGTAATATAAGTACAATCCAAAACATATAGTCTAATTAGAACTTTATAACTTAGCATTGTTGAGTGTTGATACATTGCATACAAGAATCAAACTATGACTTAGAGCTTTCAAATCAAAAGTCTTACTACTAGGCTAATATATCATTGTTTTACCATCCTTACCCATTGCAAAAGATACCTAGCAAAATACTCCTCTTATGATAAATATAATATGTAGTGGATGATAGCCAATGTATAATTAAAATGCACAATAAGTTTTTTCTTCTAAATCATACATTATTTTTCCTTGTAACTATTTTGCATATTCAACATCTTTAGCTCTTTTTTTTTAAGAAAGTTACATTTCTACGTTGGGAAAGGATTAGATTTATGATAGAAAGTAGTGTAACAATATTATATTCGATATACATTTATTTTTTAGAGAGTTTTTGTTTTCTATTTATAGGAGGCCTTTCATAAAAAGTGAAGGGACCATCACTTGCAATGACGATAAGGTGATTTTTTCTCAAGTTGTAAGACTTGAGTTTGAACTGGGGCATAATTGCTTGAAAGAGGTTAGGCTTTCACTCATCCATTGACCTCACAGAACCTTGTATTTGTAAGATGAGGATTGAGCCTTTGGGTGATGATTATCCTTTAATAAAAAGTGAAAACTTATGTGGGTGACGATGTTTCTAACCAAATCTAAGACACTATTCCTTTCCTACCCCAAATGGGAGGTTTTTTTAAGAATGAAAACTAGAAAAGGCACCCCCAAAAGCTTTGGCTTTGTCTTTTTTAAAATTTCCTCTTCCAAATTTTTAAAATTATTATTCTTTATTTTAGTGTTATATTTATTGATAGGTTATCTCATATTAAAGGCCACTATAAACAATGAGGTGTTAGCCTAGTGGTAAGATCCTTGATTTGAAAGAATTGTAATATAATTCAATTAGACACCAAAATCAAACCTATGTCGAACGATGTTTTCCAAGGGTGAACTCAAGGTGGACTACACTTTCAGCTCAATATACCTCTTCATAGCATAGAGCACACACCTATTAGTTAATGGTTAGAGGCATTTTAGTTGCCATAAGCATTAATTACACAACCAGATTAATAAGGCATACACGCACGCACACACACAATGAACACACAACACATCTTTCTCTTAGAAGGCCTATGATACATTCCTATACTAATGCATATTAAAGATTACTATGCAATATCTAAGCTTTACATCATTAGGTATCAGATCCTAAAATAATTTTACTGTAGGGACACCTTCAAACATAGCCAACATCATACATTAGAAGAATTATAGAAAAATATGGGGAGGAGGCAACAGTATTGAATCCCAAAAAACATGAATAATAATATTAAAAAAATTCAAAGCACATTAGATCAACAAAGATTGAGTATAAAGAAAAAGCTTAATGGTTTTGGGGATACATTGTCAAGTTTTGACTCTTACAACCAAACTTAAAAAACCTATCCTTTGGGGTAGGAAAAGGATAAGGTCTTACCCTCTTTTAAAAGTGCCCTTATGGGTTTTCACTTTTTACTAAAGGGTTTCTCGTTAAAAAAGAAGAAAACTCCTGCTAAAGAGAAAAAAAAGCTTCAATAAGAAAAATGAACAAATAGCAATAAAAGATGAAAGATTCCTATCCTTGAACCTCCAAAACAAAAGAAAATTAATACAACAATAAACAAATTAATTGTTCTTCTTTCACTAGAAGTTTTTTTGCTTAAAGCTATACCTAAAAAGTAGCATCTTTGAGAATTTGATATTTAACTCTTAAAGAAAGCTCATAATTATACTTGTGTTGGTGAAACTCAACTACACACCGAAGCTTCAACATATAATAGAGAAAAAGTGGCCAAAAATAGTTCCAAATGCAAAGAAAGTAAGTAGACAAGGCAAGTTGATCACCAAGAATGATATCATTGATGCTTAGTTAAAAGTTGTTAAAAATTATAGAAGTCCATTTTCAAGCATGATGTGCAACAAAACACTCAATACAAACATGAAAAAATAAGTTTTCATTTCCACAAAGAGGACATTAAGGAAAAATACTTCCTATATGTTAAAGATGAGTGTCGATAAGAAGACCTTGATGAATAAGACACTATAAAAAATATGAATTTTTATAAAGGTAGGAACTCTGCAAATACCTTCCATTTTCCTCATCAAAAAGTATGATGATAATTGCATTTTTTAGGCCTTATGGAATTTGTTATGAATAAAACATTCTTGGAAATAACTTCATATGTGACTTTGGAATTAAAAGAAAAAAGAAATCTGCCATCCTTCCAAAAAATATTTGAAAAAGCTTGATGCAAAGTATTATCAACTTTAAGTACATTGTCAAGATCAAAAATTAAGTTTTCAAAAATCCTCTTCTCTTTCTATACAAACCATTGAGGCTAGAAGCCTCTTTTCATGTAATCTATCTATCATGCATATGTAGACAAGAAACTATAGTGATACCAAATTTTCTCCAAGTGGTACACAATCTAGATAAATTAGTACCCCAAGCTCCTTCATTAAAGGAAAGCCAACGTGGGCTAATTTGCTTAAGCATATCTTCTAAAACTGTAATATAGTTGTAATTTTAATACTTACTAAACTTGTACCATGTTTTAAATTTGACTTGCTCTAACAATCCCATCTCATTGAGAATTTTTATAGAATCAATAATTTGTTTTAGAATTAAAGAACTAGGAATAGAAATGACTTGAGAGAAAAGAAGATAGTGAAGAAAAATAATAGAAGACCTATCCATCTATCATTATTATTAGGTTTTCCTTAAATATCATCTCTATCAATGCACTTTGTAATCCATTTTTCAGAGAAGAATAACCTGGTTATAACAATTAATAAGGCCAAGTCCTTCATCTTTCTTACTACTAGTGTAAAGATCTTAAGAAACTCTAAAAAGGCCTTTTCTATGTTACTTAGTTGATCAAAGAAATTGATGGATATTACAATCAATTCTATCATAATAAGTTTTTGAAAAAGCTCAACAATTGGAGTAATAAACATAAGTAGATTGAAGCATCTTCTTAATAGCTAAAACTTTGCTTATGTTTCTACAAAATTATTCTTTCTTAATATCACAAGAAGACCTTCATGAATTGAGTGTCAAAGTACTTAATTTGCTACTACAAACTATCTTTAATTGGGTATAACTTTCACTAAGTTAATGATAATGACATGATGAGACCTAAATCTCCAACTAAATGTGGACTTAGCCTACCACACATAAATCAAGAACAATAGGGGAGTGATAAAAAATGTTGGAGTTGAATGCTGAAATTGACTAATTGTTTATTGCTAAAAAATAAACTAAGTATGGAATGAACTATGAGCAATGAAATATATTCTAAGTATAAAAAATGAATAAAAGAGTATAAAATATTAAAATATAGGAAGCTATGATATGAGGAAAAGGATTTTAGTTTCCTTTCCAAACAAGGAAAATGTTTTATTCTTGATAAAATAAGTGTTTGCCTCCTAAGGAGGACCAAACTACAAGTATTGGTGAAAAACATAAGTTAAATAAAATTGCTTATAAAAACCCAATTTGTGAAAAAAAAATGTCGGTTTGAAGGATGGAATTAAACTTCTATAGGATGAATATATGGATGGAGAAGTTGCATATGCTATCTAGAATCAATTTGAAAATAAAATAGGGTTATTTTAGCTAAGGGTCTTGTGACAAATGCTAGCATTAAAAAAAATTCCATCTTTGGAGACTAACACTAATGTTGAAAAATTCTAAATATAGAATGTTGACATTAATGCTACTTGACTGATGCTAATGCTACATCAACATTGGTGATGGACTTATGAGAGGCACCATAGTGATTGTGGAGCATACAAAAGATGCTGGGATGTCACCTACTCATGCTCTTAATCTCTTGAAATCTTGATAGGTACTCTAGATCTCAAGAAACTAACCTTGAAATATGGGTTTTTATCCCATATTCATAAGGTTGAGGTTATCAAATTTGACCTCAAAGCTAAGTGACGTTCATATAGTGTTTTTCTAGATTTTTTTAGTAAGTTTGACTATGCAAACTAGGTGATACTAAACATAACACAGGTGATGCTAATGTCAACATTAGCATCACCAAGAGTTAGAAAAAAATTTCCAGTTTAGTTGAAGTTGTAGTTCCAAGCCTCTTATAACCTCGTTTGATGCTCGAATTGATGTTAAATCATGTCATGAGGATGTCAGAAGCTTATAAGGTTAGAAGATGATATTGAGTATCAAATATGAAGGTTAAGAATGGCATTTTGTAAACCCCAAGCATCAACATTAGCATCAACTAGGAAGTTAGAATTGTTTTCAGCATTTTCCCAAACTGAGATTCCAACCCTTTGGGGTTACAAACTAATCTCAAAAGGAGTCAAAATAATGCTTATGGAACATTGGGGAGCTTGTGAATCAAGGGGAATGTTGTTAACTATTGAACATAGAGACCTAGTGCGATGATGACATAGGAAAGGTGACACTGATGCTAACGCTGATGTCAATGTTAGTGTCACCTTCATAATTTAGAGAAATCTTGCTACTTGACTATCAAGACTACCTTTAAACTTGTTGGAATTACCATTTGAAATGTCAAAAATGATGTCGATTAGTGGCCAGAGAGCTCATAAAGCTAAGACTAAAGCTGAGATGCAGGTGAGATATGTAATGGAGGTATAGGGAGCCATGTTACAAGTGTTAATGTTGACATTAGCATTATTATCAACCCAACACTTTAAAAAATCTTGGTTATAGTGTCCTAGTGTCAACCTATCAAAATGCTAAAATTTTATGCCTACCATATCAAAAGTGTTGTGGAAGAGTCATTTGGGGTTCCACAAAGTAGAATTAAAGGCTAAAAAGTAGTTTTGGTATAGGTGATGTAGACATGGTACTCTAGGGCTATAGTTGACATGGAAGTAGTGGTTCATGGATGGCACTCACATTACATCAGCATCATCTCTAGTGCTTAGAAAAATTTTAGTTTTCTAAACTTTCTAGGATCATCAAAAGTGGAGCTCATATGCCAGGTTATGAGTTAGAATGATCCCTAGAGGACTTCAAGAGTTAGAAATATGTCTTGTACACTATTTTAGGGGAGTTTTGTGCTCAAAATAAAATTAGATAATGTCAAAACTATACTTGACTTGGTCATTGTGAAATTGAAAAGTGGGTACAACATTACCATCTCTTGATAAATGTTGCTAAGGTATTAAAGGAGGATCCATCAAGAAGAGAATAGATAAATGAATTAATGTACCTACAAGAGAAAAATGGGAAGAAATAAGTGGGAGAAGGAGAGAATGTTAAGATATCATCAATACACTAGTTATGAGGATGGTGCTATGTGATGAGCGATGAGGTACCCCTATGCTCAACTAGACAAATCACAAGCATTCATGCATGATTTGGTCAAATTCCATAGATGAGACTAGTTGTGATATCTCAATTGTTACGCTTTGATCGCAGTTCACTGTCTTCCCACTTGGACTAGTGGTAGCTTTGTCATGTATGGTTTAGTCCACAATGAGGTGTATGATGTTATCTAATCCTAATTTGCTCCTAATGATGATAAAGAGGTAAATTAATTAAGCTAATGAACAATGGAAAACAAGATCTAAACTAGCCTATGTGCAATGAGTATTCATCCCTAATCGGTTGTACATTCCTTGGACTTCGTGAGACTACTTTTGGGATTTCCAAGTGTATGCCACTGGGTATGCCAAACAATAGACTACTAGATTACCAAGTACTTACATTTAAACACTCGTGATTAAGGAGTACTCATTCTGCTTAATAACAGGAATAGTAAATAGCAATACATGGAAATGTTAACTAAATAAAATAGTAAATAATTAACAATTAAAATCAATAATAATCTAAGTGGATGATGCAATGATGGGAGTAATCTCAATCTTTATTTCTAGTCATGTAACGTGTCCAAGTACGTCACACTTGAACAAAGGTGTCGTACAATTACAAACATCACACTGTAGGCATGCACTAGGAATAACAAAACTCTAAGCAAGATTATCAAAATTGAAAAGTAAAGTTGTCTTCTCTATTTCTGTATTCTCAACTAATTCTAAACCATGCACCCAAGTGTTGTATTTGTAGGCATGCACAGAAGAGACGATATTGGATATCTGACATTGCTTCTTGGCTTCAATAGCCTGACAAATCATGACTCATCACTATGCCACAGAAAGAAGGCATGACTAGATCCTACACATGATATGGCTAAAGGAATTCCATTAATGATGTTCATACCCATTTTTACTCAAGCTCTCAACATACCCTTATTGGAATAGAATAGAATTGCTCAATCCTAACTAATATGTTAAGAGAAGGGAAAAGTGCTAGGAAAGGAAAGTAGAGAAAGAAAAGAGAAATATGAAAAAGGGAAGATGAAACATAGAGTTGTGAAAATGAAAAAAAAAAAAAAATAAAATAATGGAAGAAATGAGGGATATCACTGATACCAAAAAGAGGTGCTATGCGACAAACATGGGTTATGATTAAATCGCATTCTCTAATGATTGTTGATGATGGATAAATTACTTCTTTACCTATCCCACTAAAACTCAACACACTTTCACATGGAGTAAAAATGAAAAAATAGTCATTGCTCTCTACATGAGTTAAATCATTGATAAGTATCCTCACCATAGTGTATTATGGAAGAAACATTAGTATAATGGAACAAGAGAGATTAGGGAGAACAAATGACATTACATGAGAGAAATATAAGAATAAAATACATAGATAAGGTAAAAGATAGGGTTAAAGAAAACTTGATGAATATCTTTTTGATGCCTCAAATGTAGTATCATTTAAGGTAATATCTCTTCATAGGATCCAAGAATTAATTCTTGTCAATGTCTATTGAATAGTATGTTTTATTGCTAAGGTTGTTAAGGATAATGAAGGGACCTTGGTAGTTAGGAGAAAAATTAGAAGTTTTAGCATTAGGTAAATGTCTTAAAACAAGATCACCTTTCTTGATTTGCTTTATTTTGATGTGCTTATTATGATGATGGCACATAGCCTCTTGATGATTTTGAATATTAATTATTATGTAATTATGATTCTCTTCCAAGATGTTTAGGTAGACACAATGTATGGGGATGGCTAGCTAGATGATAATGACTAAGAATGACATTATTGGTTCTCCATTATTAGTGACAATATATAGGGGAAAACTAAAGTAGGTGATTATGTGAGTTAAGATGAAATGACACATGTACTTAGAGGTTGTAGATTTCAAGGAAATAGCTTCCACCCACTTGGTGAAATACTATGTAGTCATTAGAATAAATTGATGTCAAGTAGAAGAGGGAGGATTGATGGAACTATGAGATTCAACCTCCATTTTTGGGAGGGCCATATAATTTCAGAATTCCTAAACATTTATGATGGAACATAGACAAGTAGAGCATAACATTAACACATCTCATAAATTTAAAGTATTGTGTATGCATTCCTAGACATCATAGGCCATCAATAACTAAGTGAAATAACACAAACTACAAAATATCATGAGCCTCAATAACTGCCACATACACCTAAATGTACTTTTTCTAGGACCATTTAAGCTTTGTCATGACTTAAACAATGTAGGTGAATGCTTGACACAAAACAACATGCTTAACAATATAAAAATACTTAGAGCATTTATGGAGAGCATCCTTTTGTGATGATGAAAAATGTTTGAGAGTTTCTTTAGTTTGTATTGTATAATGTCTTGGTATTTTTCATCTTCTTCTAAGTTAACTAATCCTACATGTTGTGTATCTATAAGAGTTATTAGTGTATCTTGTGTTGAGTGAGTTAAATGATCCTTAAAGAAAGGAAGATTGATGTGAGGAGGGTAAAGGACTAGAAGGTTGGTAAGAGCATGCTTGATCACATAAAATGCCTCTTGACACTTCAAGTCATAGTTGCAAGTAGTTGATTTCTTAAGAAGATGAGAAAGGGAATAAAATTAGACACTAAGATTACATATGAAATGATGAATGGATGAGAGTCTACCTTGTAGGATGTGCATGTCTTGTATGTACTTAGGTAGTGAGAGATTCATGATTACCTTAACTTTGTCAGGGTATATTGCAATATTATTAGCTAAAACTAAATTTCCTAACATCTTGTCTATTTCTATAGCAAAGATACACTTTTAGGATTAAGTTAGAGGTTGTATTCATTGCATTGGGCCAAGAATATGTCTAGATTGGTGGGATGACCAGTGGCTATGATGGACTTAACAGTTAGATCATCTACATAGTCATTCATAATCTTAAACATCATGTTACTAAATATGAAAGTTATGACTTGTTGGTATATTGAACAAGCATTCTTTAGTCTAAAAGGCATCTTTGCATAACAGAACATTTCTCATGGGGTCTTGAAGGTGGTGAAACATTAATGCTCAAGGTTAATTTGAATTTGATCATAAGCTAAAAAGCCATCCATGAAACCAAGTAAAACATGAACTACTATTGTGTTTATAAGTTAATCAATGTTGAGCAATGGAAAATCATCCTTCAATTTTACTTTGTTGAGCTTATGGAAGTCAACGCATATCATAATGGCATCATTTTTCTTAAGAACCACTACCATGTTGGATACTAGTCTAAGTAATCTACAAGGTGTATGAGCCTATGTTCTAGAACTTGGTGATATCATATTTAATCACTAGGACTAAGTCAAGATTAATTTTTTGGGGTTTTATTTAATAGGCTTGAAATCTTTCAAAATAATGATGTTGTGTTGAACTAAAGTGGGATCCAAACTAGATATGTCATTATAGCTCGAGAGAAAGGTAATAGATTTTTTTCTAAGTATTACTAGGATGGATTCTTTGTTATTTTTGGGTAAGTTTACTCCCAGTTGAAGGATATTTTTTTTATTTTAGTGGTTAGTGATGGTTAATTTTACAAGGAAATCATTAGTTAGAATTGACTCAAAGTCCAAGTGATGAGTTGTGCCATGGATTATGTTGATAAGGCCTCGTCGACATGACCTGTCGACATGGTTGTGTCAACATAATCCATGGCATGACTCATCACTTGGACTTTGAGCCAATATGTATGATTTGATGCATTGACGTGACCTCGTCAACACAGTGTTTATTTTTGCCTACAAATACATGCTCACCCGCTATGTTAATGGGATCTTTTGTTAAAGTTGTAGCAAAGCTCCAATAGTTTTTTTACTTGAAAGTTAGGATATTTTTCTTAAGTGCCCACAGTAGAAGTCAAAGCGTGTATAGATCTTTATTCGAGCACTATTGTACCTGAGAATGTTAGTGTGTGCGGTGATAAAGACGAGCTTTTTAATAAACCTTGCAATACTTTGAAATAGATTAATTATTTCCTTTATGCATTTAGTATTTTATGAAAATTCTTTTAATGCTTTAAGTAATTAAATAATTAATTATGAAATAAATTAAGCTAAATTAAGGTAGATTAAATAGTGATTAATTAAGGGCATAAGTATGACCACTTCGAGCATATGCTTGACGCTTGGTTATCCTAGTAACACTTAACATTTGATAACCGAGTAGAATTAAACGTGTTTAGGATGTGTACAATAAGTGGGAACAAACGCTTATGTTAGGATTAGTTAGATATTAGCAAGTTAGATTAAATTAAAAATTAAATATCTTTAATTCTCTATTCTTTATTTTTAGGTGACTTAGAATATAAAACATAAAAATGATAAAAATCATATACCTTAGTTACACTTAACCCTATCTTTGAATTTCACAAGTGTAATTGGGAAGACATCAATTGCAATGGTTAGTTTTGCTTCCTAGAGACCAATGTACTTAGAAGGCTATAAGTCCATGGAATTCAATAGGATTATACATGAATGCTTAGTGATTTGTATGGTTGGGTGTAGGGTCTACTCACTACTCATCATTGGCGTTGTTGCTGGGGAGTTGTAGTTTGATACATGTGTTATCTAGGACTTAGTGAAAATTATTTAAGATCATTGGAATGAACCCTAAATTTGCAATCATTCAAAAAATAAAAATAATAATTATAATTAACACACACTAAATTTTTCTTTTAATCTATAATGTCTTCTTCTCATAGGCATGATGAATTAAAATTGCTAGTGCCCCAAGAATTCAAGGTGTAATTCAAGGTGGTGTACACTCATCCAGATGAGTTTGTACTTGATTTCATCTTCATCCTACATTAAGATGAACAACTATTGTGGAGAGATATGGAGGGCAACATTGTGTTGCCTCCTAACTAATCTGTTCCTAGGATGTTGCTCCAAACTCTTCAGAAGTTGGACATCCAAGATCTCCATGATGAATACATTGTGCAAGACTATCGGGACTATTGTCCCATGAAAACATAATGCAAATGAGATCGACACCAAGAGAAGCACCATGAAGCTATGAAGGGGAAATGCTTTCCTAACTCCTTGTTCTTGCTAAATCAAAATGACAAGGAGAATCCTTCCTTTAGGGGTTATCAACATGAAGATTCTCCATTCCTTGACTTTGGTGAAGGGGGCTTGAACCCACACTTACAGTCCACTATAACCAATCCAAGTTCAAGAAAAATTGGGAGTAAAGGTAGGGGCTCAAGAAAGCATTGTGATGATGATATACCTGATGATCATGGCTATGACAAGTGGAGAGGAGGTGGTAGACATTTTGGTGGTGGTAGTCCTCCTTCTTGTTCGTCCTCTTCACCTACATCTTCTTCTTCATCCTTGGAATCTAATTGAAACTGCAAGGGATGAAATTGTGATGGAGGTGAATGACAAGAGAATGATAGTAGAACTTGCCATGAATGAAGGGGTAGTAGAGGACACCATAGACATCATCAAAATCATGATGATGATGAACCTTTTCTTGTAACTTGAAGCATGCTAAACATTGTAGAGGTAGTTAGAATTCCAACTAGGCATGTAAAAGATAGCAGAATCAAGAGGTTGGTTATGAACAATATCTCTAGATTTGAGGGGGATAAAACTAAGATCTATAGACCCATCTTCAAGCCTTTCACAATGCCTATGCCTTGTAAAACATAGAGAATGACTGGAAAAAACTAAAGTTGTTTTTTAGGACACTCATAAAAGAAGCAAAAAGTTGGTACAACTCCTCTTGGCACCAAAATTAATTCATAGATGGAGTATGATGCTTAAGTTATTCAATGATAAATATTAGATTTACTTTAGAGTGTCTAATTTGAGAAAGCAAATCCAAGGTTGGTGATAATGAACACACGAAGCCTTGGATGCAACCATGGGTAGGTATTACTCTCTCTTGCATATATGTTCTAGCCATGGTTTTTCTCAAAGGGAGTAGCTTTGCCATATCATAGATGGGCTCTGGTAAAAAATAAGAAGAACTCTTGGGGTTTATGCCCAAGGGAGACTATCAGAACTAAGGGTCCATTAGATCTAAATGGTAATTAAGTAGGTTGCAAAAAAAGAAGGTGATTTGAGAAAATGAGAAAGTGCTAAGGAGTATAACTAGGATCCATCTATCAGAAAAAGGAAGGTCCAATTCTGTGACAGTGAGGGTGTGTCACCACTTGATGAAGTGGTGAAGTAAGAAACCTTGGAAATTCAAAAATCTATGTCTGAAATTTTGAAAAAGGTTGACAAAATGTGGGAATATTTAGATGAAAAATTTCAAACTATACTGAAAATTGTAGAAGAATCCAAAGAGCAAGGTAGTGATTATGACCATAGGAGAGGAAAGGAAGCTCAATGTGCCTACTAAAGGGGTAAGGGTAAAGATTCTATAGTAGAAGAGGTTGTGGAGTCAGAATTAGATGATGATGGTAAGTGTGACATTTGCCAATATGAAAATCCCAAGGGATGTTGCCCTATTGTGTCACACTTACAAGAATCTAGGGTGTATGCTTTGAATCCTAGACTAGCATGAAGATAAGCACCTAGAAGTTTGCCTTATCCTCAAGGGAACCCAAGGTAATTCGACTAGTGACAATAAGCTTATTATCCAAGTGGATCTTCACCACAATCGTATGAGTAGTACCATTAGTAGTAGCATCTACAGTCATGAGGGATGCCACCACCAAGGTAGTAATACCCTTATGGACAACCTGATCCATATGGGTACTATGTTTAGTAACCCATGTCTCTATGTGACTCTTTCAGTCACAGTTCTTTCCAGCATTACTACTACACTCTAGAGTATCACAGAACTCATTCTCCATCTCCTAGAGGGAAATCCTTGTATCCTTATCATCCTTCTCATTCTTCAGCACATGTCTCTCCACCCTCAATCCAATTACTAGCAACTCCATCCATGTAGGCAAAATTCCCATATAGATATAACAATGTAACTCTACCAGGGCTATTAACCTTACAATCGATTCCTTAGCCGAGTGGTTTGGAAACCAGATCCCATAAAAGATCATTCTTCTAAACCAATAGCCCTGCAAAGCCTTCACTAACTCATGTAGTTGGTTGCCTTGTGTTTCCTTCATCCTCTGCATCCATTCTTTTCTAGAGCCCTTCAAACCAAATGCGTCCTAGGATCTACATAGTCAAGTTAACCCACAATGTATCTAATTGGATCAAGGTTGGCAACCTTTTCAAGAAATGAGCTAATCTTGGCAATCCTCTCATCTACTTGTAGATTATTGGAAACTAGCCATGTAAGGCTCTTCTTGATTCAGTTTTTGGTGTCAACTTGATTTCCCATGAAATGTACCAAGCCTAGAACCTACCTCCTCTCAAGAAGAGCAACATCTGTTTAGAATTGGTAGATCAGTCCATCATTGTTTACTTGGGATTAGTGGATGATATTGTGATCATTGTCTTTGGGTGGTCCTATCTTGTCAATTTCCTGGTGACCAAGGTTGATAATTACAAGGGGGACTTTCCAATCATTATGGGAAGGGCTTGGTTGAGTGTTATNGCACAGAGTTGCACTTGGTATCATCATACATGATACATGGAATGCTCTTCTTCTCAATATTTTTGAATGCATTTTCCTTGGAAATGTCTAGGGAAAGAATTCTTATGTCCATTCATGCATTAATAACACTCAACCAAGCNAGTGTGGAGATGAATCTGAAATCCAAAAGTGCTTGTATGTAGTAGCCACAAAACAGGAGGACACCCAGTGGCTGATAGTTGATTTTGAAGCTAGGACACTTTGCATGGAACCTATGAAGAGCCTAAGTTGTGCCTATGTTGAAGGCATGGATGAATTGGAGCAAGTTCATCACCAACTCTTTGATGATGCACTTGATGATACCAATTGGGGAGATATGGAAATTTCTAATAGTTTTAAATAATATCCCTTAGAGTTGAAAACTCTACCTACTGACATGGAATATGCATTTTTGAAAAATATAAAGTTGATGATAATCAATATCAACCTTGATCATGAGTAGAAAGAGATATTGTTGAAGGTGGTCAACAAATGGCCAACAACCTTTGCTTGGTCATATCCTGAACTCATAGGGATTGATCCTTGGATATGCTAACATCACATTTATATAATCTAGCCATAAGGCCAAAGAGGTAGCTGCAGCGAAGTTGAAATCCAAATTGAAGTAGATCGTTAAAGAGGAAATTAAACAACTCCTCAAGGTAGGTTTCATCTATCTAATTACAAATAGTGAGTGGGTTAGCCCACTTACAATTGTGCCAAAGAAAGGTGGCAAGTGGTGGGTCTATATTGATTTCAAGCTATTGAACATGGCAATGTTCAAAGATCATTTTTCATTGTCATTTGTGAAGTAGGTGTTGGACACTATTTGTGGGCATTGCTATTATAGCTTTTTGGATGGTTATATTGGCTAACCAAATTCAGATTACACCAAAGGACTAGGTCAAAAAAACATTCACAAGTCCTTGGGGGACTTTTACATATCGTAAGATGCTCTTTGGTCTGTGCAATGCCCTTGCAACTTTCCAAAAATTGGTCTTAAGCATTTTTCAGTAACAGATTAGTAGTGGGGTGGAAGTCTTCATGGATGACTTCTCCACCTATAACATTACATTTCAGTGAGTCTTAGACCACCTTGATCAAGTGTTTAAAAGATGCATGGAGATAAACCTTCAGCTTAATTAGTAAAAAAGTCATCTTATGGTCTAGGAGGGCATTGTGTTGGGGCATAGAATTTCTCAAGCAGGGATTGAGGTAGACCATGAAAAGATTTGGGTTATCCAAGGAATAAACCACTAATCAAAAACTATTAAATATGTTCAATCATTCCTTAGACACAATGTCTACTATTGGCAATTCATAGAGAATTTATCTAATATTGCTAAATTGTTGGTTGAGCTCACAAAGAAAGATGATCAATTTATATGAACCAAGGAATGTGAAAAGGAATTCTAGTAGCTTAAGGAGAAGCTTGTAGAAACTCCAATTCTATGAGCACTAGACTATTCTAGATCATTTTACATCATGACGGATGCATTGAACTATGCCTTGGGACCCATGCTTATATAATTGGATGATCAAAAAAGTCCTTACTACATCTACTATACAAGGCAAAGCATTGTGGGTGCATAGGTCAATTATACCACAACAAAAAAAGAGCTAATGGTAGTGGTGTATGCCTTGGAGAAATTTAGGTACTATGTGCTTGGGTACAAGGTTTTTATGCACATAGACTACATTGCCTTTCACTTCCTCATGAACAAGCCAATGATGAGCCCCTATGTCATATGGTGGCTAATGATCTTATAGGAGTTTGATATTACAATGATAGATCAAAAGGGCACTAAGAATGTCATTACTAACCACTTGTATTAGTTATGATAGGACAACAAAGAGGAGGAAAGCTTGATTTTTGATCAATTTTCTGATGAACTCCTCTATGGCAGTGCAATAAATGAACAAATGCTTGTTGAACCAAAATGGCACAATGGCATCCTTAGTTATCTTCACTGAAGAGATGCCATAAGAATTAGACCACTAGAAGAAACAAAAGTTTCTTCATTAGTCCAAACGCTTTATGGAAATTAATGGACACCTTTACAAGGTGTGTATTAATGGCTTGATTTGTTGGTGTGTTCTTGATGCTGCTCAACTATGGGTTCTCCAAGATGCTTGATGAGTGGCGAGGTACCCCTACACTCAACCATATGAAACGAGCGTAGCACGCACGATCTGGTCGAACTCTGCAGACTAAATGCCTAAACACCATAAGGAATACTTGGCGTTAATTAATTGTTGTCTTCCCAGAATTACTTGTTGTTGTCATGATGTATGGTTAAGTAAGTCCGAGGTATATGATTTTTTTGGTCTTTTCAGGTTTATCTCCTATGCTAAGGGGTGAAGGGTTGAGAGACTAAAACTAACTCTAACTATAGCACTAAGTCCTAGCATCAGCATTCGTTCCCACTTGCTGTACACACCCTGAACTATGCAACTGTGGCTACCAAATGCTAATTGTTACTGGGATTACC
>MNCI01037326.1:319005-357729 GCA_015680685.1 Gnetum montanum
TAAGTCCGAGGTATATGATTTTTTTGGTCTTTTTAGGTTTATCTCCTATGCTAAGGGGTGAAGGGTTGAGAGACTAAAACTAACTCTAACTACAGCACTAAGTCCTAGCGTTGGCATCCGTTCCCACTTGCCATACACACCCTAAACTATGCAACTGTGGCTACCAAACGCTAATCGTTACTGGGATTACCACACTTAACGCACGTGCTCGAAGCGGTCGTACTGAGGCACCTAACTAGCCTAAGTGTGACAAGCAGCCGATTCCTTGACTAGCCGTACACATCCGTAGATGCTCGTAATTAAGTTGTACTCGAGAGAATCTAATCGCGATGAGTAGCCGATTCCTTGGTTAGCTGTACACATTCATCAATGCTCGTAACCAAGTCGTACTTATGCCGCGTTTCTAGGAAAGCAATAAATAACATTAAATAAACCTATCCATGTATTGCAAGGTTTATCCACAAAGCTTGTCTTTATTGCATACACAACTTGCGTTCAGGTACAAAGTTACTTGAGTAAAGAACCGTTCACTTGGGGGACTCCTACTGCGGGCACATGGAAAATATTCTATCTCTGGGATGATCAATCTGCCAAAGCTTCGTTACTTCTAGCCTAGGATTAGAAATGAGGGGAGTGTCACCTCTTATTTATAGATTTGACAGAGGACTGCGATATCGCATACATGATATCGCAGGGGATGCGATATTGCGACGGCTGCGATATCGCGTACGCGAGATCGCGGCTTGTGCATATCGCGTCTCATCAATGCTCATGAGGGTTCTTGTGGTGGCCACTATGCAAGAAGAGGCACGATCATTAAACTCTTGATGGAAGGGAATTATTGGCCAACAATCCTCAAGCATGCCCACCAATTTGTCGACTTTTGTATGGGATGATCATTTGAATAGAGGAACCTTAGTAGTGAATCTAATCACTAGAACCCTTTAACATTTGGGGCATAGACTTCATGGGTTCCATCACATCCATGTTAAATAGAAAGGCATACATAATAGTTGATGTTGACTATTGTGTGAAATGGGCAGAAGTAGCAGCCATCATTGACTATACATCTTGCACTACTACTCGGTTTGTACAACAGAATGTTATAAATAGGTTTAGAGTGTCACGTGCATTAATTTTTGACAATGGTACTCATTTTACGGGTGCTACTTTTCACAAGCTCATGCAGCACTTAGGGGTTAAACATAAATTAACAACACCTTACCACTCCTAAGCCAATAGTCAAGTTGAGGTTAGCAATAGGGAGATTACTAAGATCTTAACGAGAATAGTTAGCAAATATAGGAGAGACTAGAGCACAAAATCTAATGATGCCCTTTGGGCCTACCACTTCACATAGAAATTCCCTATAGGTTACTCTCCCTATGAGCTAGTATATAGAATATTACAAAATATTCCTATCCAATTTTAGCTTTGTACACTTTCAACAGCTTGTGACCTTGACCTTGACCTTAGCCTAGAACAGAAAGAAAGATTGATCAAACTTAACATGTTAGGTGAGAATCGATTGGTAATCCTATCCTTGAATGAAGTGCACAAGGCATTCAACAAATAATGCCATGATCTTAGAATAAGGAAAGTCAAATTTAAAGTTGGAGATAAGGTCCTTTCCTAGAACCCCACACATGTCCCTTAAAAAGCTAAGTTATAAACATTGTGAAAAGGGCCTTATATTATCTATGAAAACCTTCCTTCTAAGACCATGTTAATTTACAAACCTAAGAGACCAAACAAGAAATAGTTGGTCAACATGTAGTAACTAAAGCCTTTCCATGAGCCCAAGCAAGTCCATGCCATGAACACCTCATCAGATGGACAACCACACTCAATCTTTTGGATCTCCTTTTAACTTAGTCATGGGGGAGATGGCCATCTATGCTAATCATTAAAATGGCTCTTCAGCTTTTCTACTTTTTTTTATACTTTATTATTATACCTTTTTGTTTTACACTTTGTCATTTTTTCAAATATTTTTTTTACAACATCGTTAGTATGTTTTATTTTTCTTGAATATTTTATAGTTTCTTTTATATTTTCCTTTATTTTGATGTAAATTTTCTTTGTTTTCTAATAAGGGTGCTTTATTGCCAATAGGACATAGTGATTTTGTAGTTGTTTGTTAATGCTGGTTTGTACCTAATATTTTTGATTGCTAATGTTTGGTTTCTATTTTTGAATTTTGATGACTAATGACTAAGACAAAGTTTCTTTTTCATGGAATAGGCAATGAGTCCACATCATCCACCCATCCATTAACTTTATGGTTTTTCTTATTTTGGAAGTATGAGGTCCCTTTTTCATTCATAAAACCTTGATGAACTCCTTGGTAGTTTCCAAAATTGGGAAAGGTTCAAAAGGTTTGAAAAGGGTGTGACTTCAAGGGGATTCCTTACTCTTTGTACCTTTCTACTTACTTGAGTGCCTGAGTGTTTTTCATGGATTTCTCACCATTCCGTGTCGACTAATAATAGGAAGTTAAATAAGTCTTTGCATTGTATGGTTCCCATCCAGAAACCCATAAAAACATAAAATCTATTAAAAAAAACACATGATGGGAATCTAAAGCACATCCTTTAGAAAAAATAACAAGTTACAAGCATTGGTTATAGGACTAGAAAGACATGTTATTCATGCCTGAAGGTCCCCTCTAGCTAAGGCCCTTTCTCACTTCCTACTTTTCTTATCTTCTCTAATAAGAAATGGTGTTTGATCTATGGGAGCATTCTTGTGTCTCACAGGCATTGGTGGGTTGGTTTTGGCATGATGATGCAAAGTCATTGAAAGTAGTTGGTTTTGGTTTGGACCGAGGATAGATTTTATCAGGTCATCTAACCACAAAATCCACAAGGGACTTCATGTGACCATGATTTAGAACTCCATTCCACTTTCTCTCTATCCATCAGGGATTTTCATTTTTCACCTCATTACTGGTTTCCATGTATTGTTCAATGTATTGAAATTCTTAAGTATATTCTTTCGGATTCGAACCTTAACTTTTCATAACCATTAATCAATTGTGGGGTCCATGGACTCCTTGGGTTGTGGTTATGCAAGGGCAAACATGGCATGAGCTTGCTATGGGGAAGACCCACTTGCATAGTTCTTGGTTGGGCTAGTTAAGTCCCTTATCCTTAGGCATGTTTACATCCAACTGTGTGGTCCTTAATACATTTCTCCCATAAAATTGCATGCTCCCATCAATTCCTCCATTTTTGTGACCTATCAAACCCTCTTCATGCATTTCATCGTGTTCTTGGTTTCATGGGCTTCTAAAAGACTTCAATTTCATGTAAAAACTCCTTGTATTTCTTGACTTTTTGAAAATTTAATGGTGGTTAACCGATGCATCAATGCAGTCTCGTATATCCTAATCTTGCATCATCACAGCCCCATTGACACATGGTAAAAATACTATAAATATGATGCAACGCATAGCAATTTTTGCCATTTTTCTTTAAACAAGAGAGGAGTTTTTGTGATTTTTTTAGAGCCCCAAACCTTCCAGAGCCCATATCTTTCACACTACTTGTCCAATTTCAGTCCTCTAACTATCAGAGGTACACTCTATGTCGTGGGGGCCACAAACCTTAGGCTTTTGATAGAAAAATGTTTAGAATTTTTCTAACTTCCCCATGGGTTTAATGAATAAAATAATATTAAATCATCAACCTATAGAAGTTAAACCCTTCCAATAAACTCCGGTAACCTAAAATTAATTAAAAGTAATATTGAAGTAATATTAAAAGATCAATCTGCCATGACCACATCTTAGCCAAGTGTAATTGTTCCAAAAGAGATAAGGCACTTAATGTTATGAGTTATACACTATATGCTAATCCTTGATCGTGTTATGGTCATAGATGGCACCAAGATTGAAGCATGGACTAGAGGTAGGAACATCCTAACCTAGGGATAAGTAGCCTAGAATTGGAAGGGGCCAACAAGAACAATCACAAGAGTAGGAAGCCGAAACTCATGGCATGGGACCTCTTCATGAGGATCCTGAAGTGGAATTTATTTGTTAGATTCTAGAAGAAATAGAAATAGAGAAGTCTCATCAAGATGAGGCACTAGGTCTTGTGCCTAGACTTGAAGTTACCGTGACCTATTCTTGCCTTGATCAAATCAAGCCTAGGAATGTTCAATGTTTGGTTCTCCAAGAATTGAACTTTGGAACATTCCTGGATTTTGTGTTAGAGGAAATTAAAGTTGAATTGCAAACCTCTCCCATGTGGCTAATCATCACTTTTGGTGGAGAGTGATACCTAGGAGAGATCTACCTCTTCTAAAATAACTAGTAGCTAGGTGTGATAGTTAGAATCAAGGACATTTGCATGCCCTAATCAATGGAAGTAATGACATAGGCTCTTAGCTTACTTGATACTAGAACTAACATGGTAGATATCTCAACTTAGGAAGACCTTGAGGTAAAGAATGAGTGGACCCAACAATGTTATGGAGTGGATTGTAAGGAGTATGGTGTGCGCACTATGGTGGAATGCGTGTATTTCAAGATAGCGGCCCATCACCTCAATTCGATGGTGAGGCCCAGTAAGGTAACTACCTTTTTGCCAATGCATGTACTACTTTGAGTGGAAAATTTCCCATCAATCTTCCATAGCTAATCTATCTAGAGATAGAGAAGTTGTTTAAAGAGAATGAATGTGGAAGAAAGGCCTTGCTCTTTCCCTGCCTCATCAAAGAACTGTGTAAAAGGGTAGGAATAGTTAGCTATGCTAACAATGTAATTAGGCATGCTCCTTTTGACTAATTAAAGACAAGACCCCTACTGCAACCAAGAAAGAGCAATAGTAACCACCACCTCCACCACCCACTCATGAAACAACACTAGAGTCATGTGTTGCCCTTGAAAAACTGTATGAGATTTGAGAGTAGCTTTTGCATGTGTAGGAGCAACAAGTAGGAAAAAGTGGTGCTGATCCATCTATGTATCATCTAGTGATGAATCACCTCAATGAAGTGGCTTGAACTATCAACCAAATAGAGGGAGGTGGACCAATTTTCTCAGCCTAGAGAACAGAGCTACCTACGAGATCGAATCCTAGTGCCTGAGAGGTAACGGTATTGCTCTTACAATAGCAATAATTCCTAGAAATCTCTAGGAATGCCACTACTTTCTTGGTTCATTTGGAGTAGGGTGAAGGGGAAACTATCTTGGTGATGCAGCACAATGGGTAGGAAACAACAATAGAGGTGGTTGCTGATAGACTTTTTGAGGCATTGAATGTACCTGTGGCATTTTTCCTAGATGTTCTTGCACTCAGAGATGTGTAGACATCCATAAGAATAGTTAGTGGTAGATTAAGCATAGCCTAGCACGAGGAATTGCTGGACTAACTAGTGGGAACTAGGCAACTAATTTTAGATGTCTTTGACTTTCTAGATATAATCACTACAACCCAGTCAAAGCTATTGGAAGTAAAGGGTAAATGCATTATTATGGAGGGGCAACTCAAAATAGCCTGAGCTCAAAACCAATGCTTGGCTACAAAGGCTATTGAACTAAGAGCCTACCTTGTTGATCCTATGTTTCTCAACCCCACGCTTATTCATGATGAAGCTTTTAAACAATTTCAAGACAAGCTCAAAAAGTTGAGGATGCAAAGGAGATGACAATCTTTGACTAGTCCTTGGTTGATGCCATCATGCATAATATCCAAAAGGCCTTGGACCAGACTTGCCAAGAGAATGTAACTTTGGTTGTAAAAAATCATCACTTGTGGAATGTTGATGTGCAGAGTAGCAAATGCAAAATATCATCCATTAATAGTAGGAGTAGTTAGCCGAAGTGAATAATGAACTAAGGAGAGTGATAGCTAAAAATAGAAATCTCTCTATGAAGGAAGTTTAGGCCCTTCACTAGAAATCTACAATAGAGGTAGCCACTTGGAAAAATGAGGCTCTCAAATTTGAAAAAGTCAAAAATCACTACAAAGATTAGGTTGTTCTATGGAAAGAGATCAATGAAAAACACATTTAGACGATGAAGGTGAAAGTTAATGAGGCCCTTTAGTAGCTCAAGGAAGGAGGTGATATTTGGTAGCCTATCTTTGATGGGCTCAATGACTACAAAAATGCAGATATTTCCTTGAAGGAGCTATAGATTGAGGATATGATGGAGTACATGGAGCTTGTCAATCTCCATTATGCAAATCTAGTGATGTTGACTGCCAGAAAACCACAGTCTAAATTGGAGAAATAGGTGGCCAGTTCATACTTTTTGTATGAAGCAAAGTTCAAGCATCACAAAGACACTAAGTAGAAGCTTGAGACGGTAGATGCAGAACTCGATGTTCTCAAGAAACACTTCATCGATCAATGGTATACAATTGAGAACCTAGCTAGGAGAATGAGTGACTACCAAGAGCTACAGAATACAGTAAAGGTGTTTGATGTTGAATGCAAAATTTTTGTTGCTTGGTTCGTGAATGTCTTTGGGATGTTCCCACACTAGCTCACATTCATGATGTGGTATGGATCATGAATGATCCCAAGAGTAAGGAGGAGAAGATGAAGGTACTATTGAATGCATTTGATCTTCCACCAAAAGTTGCAGTTGCCACAACCCAACCATAATAACCTCAACCACTGCATGCGCTTGAATTAGGAGTAAGTCCTTGGAAGCCTCGAGAATAACCACTGCTTGGAACCATTTAAGCTTGTTCATCGTCTTCACACCATCAGAGGAGTTGTGTTTGTTAGTTTTGTCCTAGTGTTCAATTTTGTTGTCCTAAACACCAAAATCTTGTAATGATTATAATTTCATACACTTGGGCACTTAGTGTTTGTTTGTGTTTGTGTATGTCCATGGTTAGTTAATAATCCCATACTATCCCAAAATTTTGTAAAAAACTTATTTCTTCCTTTGTTCACTTGAGGATGAGTTTTCATTCAGTTATGGATGTATGATGAGTCACACCATGGGTTACGTTGATGTGACCCCATCGACGTGGCCACATTGACATATCATTTGATGTGTTGATGTGATCACTTTGATGCAGTGTTTTTTTTCACCTATAAATATGCACTCACTCATCGTGTTTATGGCATCTTTTATCATAGTTGTAGCAAAGCTCTACTAGTTTTTCCACTTGGAAGTTAGAATATTTTTCTAAGTGTCCGCAATAGGAGTGAAAGAGTGCACGGATCTTTATTCGAGCAATGTTGTACTTGAGCATGAAAATATGTGTAACAATAAAGACAAGTTATCTGATAAACCTTGCAGCTCTTTGAAATAGATTAATTATTTCCTTTATGCATTTAGTATTTTATGCAATTTCCTTTAATGCTTTAAGTAATTAAATAATTAATTATGAAATAAATTAAGCTAAACTAGGCTAGATTAAATGGAAATGAATTAAGCACATAAGTACAACCACTTCAAGCATATGCTTGGCACCTGGTAATCCCAGTAACGCTTAATGTTTGGTGACCTAGGAGTGTTAAATGTGTTTAGGATGTGTATGAAAAGTGGGAACAGATGCTTATGCTAGGATTAGTTAGATATTAGCTAGTTAGATTACATTAACAATTAAATATCTTTATTCTCTATTCTTTATTCTTAGGCGACTTAGAACATAAAACATAAAAATGATAAAAATCATATGCCTCAGTTGCACTTAACCATACCTTTGTGTTTCACAAGTGTAATTGGGAAGACAACAATTACAACAGTTAGTTTCACTTCATAAAGACTAGTGTACTTAAAAGGTTATAAGTCAATGGAATTCAACCAGATTGTGCATGAACACTTAGTGATTTGTATGGTTGGGTGTAGGGTCTACTCACCGCTCATCACTAAGAAGACAAGGTTAGCTTGAGAAATTAAGTCTTCCTTGGTAATATCCAAAGTTGAGAGATGGAGTTTAAAGGGGTCTAAGCTAGGCTAATCAATTAAATCCTTATTAGGAGGCTTAGTTATTTGGTTGTGAAGCCCATCCAAGGTGAGAGGTTCACATAGTTGGTGAAAAATGATAGGGTTTATGTGTTGTACCTAGTTTTTTGGTTCATTAATGACTAAATTAAATGTGGTATTAACATACTTCCATGCAATTACAAATACCAAAAATCACCAATTTATCACTTTAAGACATGTTTATAGCTCTTAGAGGCTTTCAAGCATCATCTAAGTTCATAATTGAGCTTATTTCATCCTTGGGAACTCCTGAAAAACTCCAGAATCAAAATTTTTCTAAGTTTTAAAGTTGATATAGATTCCACATCAACTATAACCTTATTAAGATCCTCCACAACATTGCATTTTAGAGTTAAATTAGGCCTCATGAGATCCCAAACAACACATCCTAGACTTCGACAACATAATAAGAATCAGATTTGGTGATTTTGGATAGTTTGATCCTGGGACCCAACAAATTCTAACTATGGGCTAATGCTAACAGTGATGTCAACATCAACAACACAATCATGGTTTAGGGAGCTCCCAAGGTATATCTCACCTACAATTTAACAAATTTCCTACCTTTCAATGCTCTCTAGCAACCTATCAATTTTAGTTTTAGCATTCAAAATGATGATTTCTATAGTTTGTAAGCTAACTTTGGTAGTTTTTAAGTTAGAAATTTTTCTAACTCTCTAGGTGATTTTGATACTAATGTTAGCATCAACATCTTCATGATCCCAACTGCTTGGGATTAACATTCAACATCTTTTCTTTGGCTCAGCGAGCTTCTTGACACCATGCAAGCATCATTTGAACACATTTCAACATCAACTTTGGCATGCCAAAGTTTCACAATGTTAACTTGATAGTTGTGGAAAAATTTCTCTAAATCCACTAATGTTGATGTTGATGTCAATGTTAGTACTTGTGGGACTCATATTTTGACCTCTTTGACCATCACACTTAGCATTCAACAACATCCGTTTGAAACACCACTAATTTCAGCCTAGCACTTTAAAATGAAAATGACTCAAGCCCTTTTGAGCATTCAGAAGGAAACATTTGGCTAAGGCATTGAGCTCACATCCAGCCTGCCCAAGGTAGTTTGCTCACCCCCAGCATGAACAACTCCAAGCAACACCAAAATCAAATCAAAAGTGGAAGATAATTGCTCAAAGTTCAAAATTCCAATGTTCAGCATCCAGCATCCAAAATCGCAAGGTTTTTTAGGTCACACTGTGGTCATGCTTCAAAATAGGCTCCAAATCAAACATATCTAAGCTCAAATTTACAGATCTAGATCACACACAGGTAGGTAGAAGTTGTACTTAAAAACAGGCTTCAAAAAATTCCAAATTTGGTTTCAAAAATTGCATTTTTCCTGCCTCATGCTCAGGTCACGCTGAGGTCATGCCCAGCGTGACTACCCCACATGATTGTAGCATGACTACTAGTCATGCTTGCATGAAAAAATTTCAAATGCACACTGAAGACACACTGAAGCCTAGACAACTCACGTTGGATGCCCTGGTCAAACAGAAATGCCTCGAACAGCCTCAAATTGACATCTCGACATCCTACAGCACTCAATCCATGGTCAAGCGAGCTGGGTCAAAGTTCTTTTGTTGTACATTTCATTGTAAATACCCATTTGTGAGCATGTTAGGCCCTCACAGTCTAAATTAAAGGTACTTTCATGGGCTTGAATAACCGACAAATTGTAAGATGCAACATATCTGGTCAAGAATGTAGCTTGCCGACACACATCCAATGCTTGCCGACACACATCCAATGCTTGCCGACACACATACAACTCGTACACAGCTATCCATTGGACACATGTTATGAGATTTGCATTCCCCTCATCTCCTAGCCATTGATTCCATTCTGGAATTCCGCACTCGAGCCTGGCCCAACCCTATAAATACCCTGTTAATTCACATGAATAGGGGGCGATTTTGGGGAGACATTGGTAATTCTGAGAACATATGCAGAATCAATGAATCCTTGGGTGCTTAGCACACTTGACTCTTGGCATCCAAGCAGTCCTCACGTACATTGTCACATCATTCACATCACTGTGTTACATCACCTCAGGGTTAGGAATCTGACTTGTCATCCACGCACATGTAACTACGTCTTGACTGGTGCACATACTTGCTTAAACAATATAATACAGTTCATTATTGACTACCATTTACATTATTTAATCTGTTTACATTTTATTTACAATTTAGCTCTGTTTATGCTTCATTTACAATTCAATGTCTATTTATGCTCTGTGCTCTATTTATATTTCGTGTCACTATTTGCATTCCGTTTACATTCCGTTTACACTGTTTATGATAACCCCAGTGCTAGCCATAGTTTACGCTCGGGGAAGCCCTTAGTTGATATTTGTGTAGACCATCTAAGGCACTCTACTTTCGTTCCCTTTTCTAGCTTGCCCTCAAGCAAAGGTAGGGTTAGCTATGTGTGCCCAAAGATCTTTTGGTGTTTGTTTCCTTCCATCCTTACATCGACGATTTAGGTCAATACATTTTTTGGTGCTAGAAGGAGGGTCGTATTTACCATTGTTAAAACATCGATCACGATATCTGTCAAAACTTTTTCATCTTATCCTATGAGTCTCATATCCCTATTGGTCATGTTGAGCTTGTCCTGTGAGTCATGCTGAGCTTGCTCTCTGTCACGCTGTGGTTTGATCGGTTTGGTCATGCTGTTTTTGTGTCACACCGATCACGGTGCAACTGCTTGCAATCCAACTCCATTCATCTACCTAGTAACACTACCAATTGCTAACTTTGGGACCGAAACTTCAAACCTTCTGATTGCTACGGAATCCATAATTGTTATTGAACACATAAATCCTCAAGGGCCTACATGCCAGTCGCTCAGACTACAGGGCAAAGGCCCTACTCATGCGACTCTTACACCTAAAGAGTATAACTTCATCTGTGTCAAAATCCAAGCCAACTTACCTATCGACCATTTAGAAAGGGAAGCAAAGTGAGAACATGAATTTATCCACAAAGGAGGACATGAGTTCATCCCTTCAGCATTTTACATAATCCCGCTATTTGAAAACCATCATAAACTCATATCCTAGCTTCTTATGGCTAGAAGTCAAGCCTTACAGTTACTGCCAATAGAGCCTCAAGATGAGGAAGATGATTTTGCAGCCCAATTTGAACATGGAGATTCCTACCATACCATTAGTCCCCATGCCTACACAAACCCATTGTTCCACCCTTTCCTGGAAGAAACTGTGCTTCCTCCTTCATCCACAAACACTTGAGCACCAGTTTCCTAACAAGAGGTACCTACTTCCATTCCTATCTTCTTTGTACTAAAAAATATTCACTCTAATGCGTCTACTTTCATCATTCCTCCACAAGTATAGTCCCAACAGCCCCCCCCCCCCCAAACCAACACAGAGTTAATCTTTCAACCTCAAGTAATTAGAATGCCATCGGTCATACCAGCTTCCACATCCATCCATTAAATACCTTAGGTGCAAATCTACGGAGCACCATTGATTACTCCAACCCAACACGTTCAGGGTGTTACCTCACAACATGTGGCTGGGCAGGGGGTTCTATCAGTAGTCTCAGTTCCGAATACCATCCCACCACAACAAACATTAGCCCAACAACCTCTCTTTCAACAAACAATGCAACAATTAAATCATTATCATCCACAATCCGCTCAATCCACTAGTTTGCCTACTGCCCAAGAATGGGTAAACACATAAAAAATGATGCACTCTTTGGCAAAGGAATTAAAATGCCTTAAAAATTTGAACAATGAGGAAGTCAAAGTACTAGATTTCTATCAAGATGACCCAATTGACCCCTCAGTTCCACCCTTAACCTTGCCAAAGGGAGTCTCGTTACCTTAGTTGACCAAGTACAATGGAGAGGGAGACCCAAATGCCCACCTAGTGATATTCTAAACCAAAAGTCTTTTGCTTTAGGCATGGCCCCATGTAATTTTGTGTGTGTTTGCTATTTCCTTAATAGGAAGAGCCTTAGACTGGTACCAAGCCTTACCCTATAGCTCTATATCTTCTCTAGAGGATTTGTTATACCAGTTTGTCACTCGTTTTAAATACAATCTAAAACCTGAAGCCACGTTAGATAGCTTGATTCAAATTAAGCAAGCGCATTTAGAGCCAACACAGAAATTTATCCAAAGATGGAGCGCTGCCCTGAATGAACTTCATGAACCTATTCCTGAAACATATCTACTTACCATCTTTAAGGCAGCCGCAAATGACTTCATTAAATCGAAGCTTTATTATCTAAAACCTCGTACTTTGAGTCAGGCATTTGCACAAATTAAAGACATAGAAGAGGCTACACAAACAAGTAATGACCCAGCCTACTTAACCTTTAGGAGCCAACACATGAGGAAAGATAAATCCAAAACAATAGTAGTAGCGGTGGCTAAAACAGCCTGACCTAGTCATCCAGGACAAAAAGGAAAACAACCTGTTATCCCAAACAACTGTGAAAGAACCACACCCATTCCTACACCTGAAAATTCTTCAAATAGAAACAACAATATAGGTCATGCCCATACCTTTGAAAGAAAAGACCCCAATCAGTACACACCATTTCCCATGAAGCCTTCACAACTACTTGATCAACTTCTAAAGGCCGGGCTAATTCAACATAAACAAATGTCTCCTGCAGCCTCTTAAAGACACGATCGAGTTTGCGAATTGGCCAAAAATCCAGCCTTAGCAACAGCCAACGAACCTCCCATTCCAAAAGGCTTTAGGTTGGATAGGAATATCACCAATGGTGTGGTCATGGGACTGATTACTGCTTTACATTGAAATAAGACATACAATGCATGATTGATAGGGGCGAAGTAGTGTTTAATGAGGCAAATCCAATAAGACCCCAAAAGCAATCCATGGGGGTTTACAAGGATCCTCTCAATACCAATGATACACCATATGTGATTAATATTATCCATGTGGAAGATAGACAAGATGTTCCTCGAAAACCTTTTGTGATTCACGGGCCTTCAGAAAACACACCTACCCCAACATATCCTCAGACCCCTTTCACCATGCGCACATCCCCCACACCATCAAAACCATTCATCATCTGTGTACCTCCTTCTGTTGCAGCCACAACCACACCATCTGAAAATCGACCCATTCCCTTTGTAATCCAGGTGCCAAAATGCCCTGATACACAACCCACCTCCTTTTCCTTGCAACATTTATGAGAACGTCTTGTCGATAGACTAACAAGAGAACATTTGGAAAGGGAAAACCATCAATACAAATTGGGACCACCAAAACCAACACCACTAAATAATGTTCTTATGGGTCCGTCCACTAATGAGCCTAGTACGAGTCATCAAAACGAGGATAATGTCATGAGTCATGTTCCAAACCCAACATCTTCAGGAAAAACCCCTCCTCGGGAAATACGAATGCTGGGTCAAATGGACCAAATCTCTACAGACAAGGGTACACAAAATGGTAAAGACTTAGCGAATGCGTTGATGCAAGTCACACAAGCTTTGAAGCAAAAAAATACTTCTTTAAGCCTATATGATCTAGTAATGACTTCGCTAGTACATCCAGAAGCTCTTGTACATATGTTAACTTCAGTCCCTGTTAGTGAGGACCTTTCTGTAGATGACCCATTCATTCATGCAATATTATCCATGCAACCTCAGGAATCGAAGACTACATCCCTATAATTTCACGCTAAGGACATTAAGCTAGATGAGAAAACGGGAGAAGTTACTACTACCCCTATGTTTATAACGATATATCTTAATCATTTCAAGATACGTAGGGTGCATGTTGATGACGGTGCAACAACCAATGTAATACCTTTTTCCATCATCAAAAAACTAGGATTTACCAAACAAAGACAACCCACGATAACTTCTTTCCTAAAATCCTTCAGTGGTTCCCATGTTGGAGTGAGAGGTATGGTCACCTTGGATTTCATAGTCAGGGACCAATTCCCCACATCAGCTGAATTCATAGTAGTCGATGAAATTCTAGGATTTAATCTAATCTTAGGACATCCCTGGCTGGCTCAACTTAAAGCTGTATCCTCTCCAATCCATCAGGAGATCCACCTACCTTACGAGGATGGTGAGATCATCATATATGGGGATGCAATAGTACAACCTACTTCCTCAAACCCTAGAGTGAATCAGGAATCAGAAATTGAATTTGTTGAGCCTAAGCAAGGAACCATGAGCATACTTCAAAACATAACTCTAATGTTAACTCCCAATCCTACTAAAATTGAAGAAACACTAGACAATACAAACGTAAGCACGATTCCTACCGATGTCTCTTGGTCAGAATTACCCTTTGATATCACTGATGAAGGAGAAGGTGAATATAAAATCTTACCCGCATGCTCAACCCCACATGTTAAACTACAAAGGATCAAAAAGCAACTCAATAAACAGAGTTAAACTATGAAATTTCTGAAATGACGTTAAACTACGAAATGTCTGAAATGACGTTAAACTACAAAATGTCTGAAATGATGTTAAACTATGAAATGTCTGAAATGACGTTAAACTAGCCACGGTCAGAAATGGCCGGTTCTGTTTAAAACTTTCTGAAAACGTTACTACCTTTGGCCCACCATGGCATAAAATTGGTAATCCTTTCTTTAACAATAGATGCAACAATCCATCAAGACTTTAAACTAATGTACCAAGCCTGAAATGGCTTTAAACTAGAACCAACAAGTCACAGATTTATGAACTCTTGTCATTTTACATTGAATTTTCACTTACAAGTTACAAGTTATGATTTAGATTCTTGCACGGTCGTTGCCTTCTTTTCCAAGTATTTACCTTACATCTCGCTTTATGCTTTAGAAATTTATGTTACATTTAGTTGCACACATATATTCGAGAAAACAAAGAAAAAAAAACATGAAAAATAACAAAAATATCTACACAGAACATCAAAGTAGCGAAGTAATGCAACCATTTTATACCACAATTAAATTCAGGCCATTACGTCAGTTTTCATACATTCCATCAAACATCCAAAAATCAAAAAACATCAAACGGTTTAAGCCTGAATAATGCAAAGCTCATGAATGGGGTTGATCCCCAAGATCCTCTTCTTTAGCCGCTCCTCCTCCACTAGGGCCAGCTCCATCATTAACATGTCCCTACAAATTGACAAAAAAATGGAAAACAAAACAAAACAGGTAAGGGTAATAAAGCAAGTGATAAACACAAAAAAACAAGAAAATAGTAACAATGAAAAATGATAAAATCATACAAAAATAAATGCCACAATAAAACACTCACAAGTGAGGAAGGCCCCAAGTTGGCCTCCAAATGCCGCAGAATCTCCTTCTTTGGCACATTTGCCCAATCCTCCTCCAAGCCAAGATCAATGCCAGCGAGTGCTTTGCCTTTGTCCACCGGGGTCCAAGTAGGGTGCTCAAGAGAAAACACACTTGTAGGGGTCTCCCCAGAGGTGGTGGTAATCATTCTCTCCAGAGATCCCTCCACCTCGGTGCACTCAGCAAACCTATCATAAGCAGACCACAAACCCAACCCATTGATGAACATCTTGGCCCAGTGATGTTCAACTGACTCTTCCTTCAACCACTTCTTGTATTGATGATTGTGGTTCTTTTGGTCTTGGCCCCGCTTCCATATTTTGGTAGCAAAGGATTTCCAATCCTAACATTTCCTGTTCAACAAATCTATTTGAGCCTTTTGCTCCACTAAGTCCCGTGTAGCCTACACCTTACTATTCAAGACCATCCAATAATGTGCATAAGTAATTTCGAATGAGCGTCATGTGCTATCACTAGATAACCTAGCAGCAGCAAAGTCATAATAGGACTGGAGATCCTTTTTCTTCTCTCTATTTTGCTAGTGTCTCCTTCAGTGTGTAAACCTCATCCCATATATGTTCAGTTGAATGCCTTAAAGTCCAAACTGTCTTGGCATTCTGAATGACACAACTAGAAACCGCATCATAGATCTTTCTTGGGACTTGCTCAATATCCCTTGGCAATTCAGGAAGAGCATCAATGTGGGTAGCTTCAAAAGGATCCTACTGGAGTTTAGCGCTTGCAAGTGCACACATAAATTAGGCATGATAAAAAACAAACACAAAGAAACATAGTAAAACCAGACACTTAGCATAACATGTAATGTACACACACCTAGTTCAGGATGAGCTTCTTGCAAGTAGGTGACCACCTCATCAACAATGCCCATAACAAAATCCATCTTGCTAGGCATCTCAAGCCATGGCCTCAACGGGTCAATTGATGTGGGATGAGCAGGGGAGGTTTCTTCAATTGGAACTTATGATCCTGATGTGGCCTCTCAGGATATAGGTGCCTCAGTAATTCTAGCATCTACCCTAAAGTGGTCAAAATAGTCAAGAACAACGCATAGAAATCAAAAGACACGGAATCCAGATTGAGCTAAAGAGGAACATACCAAAAAGACCTTCGCTGTCTAGCCTAGGTGGATCACCAAGATGAAAAGATCTATCAAAGAAAACATCAGGGACATCCCTTTCATCACTTGAATGCTTAAATGCATCCAAGGCCTTCGCAAGCTTCATTCCCATGTTGCTTGTCCTCTCCTCCTCTTGTGTGGCAAGAATTTCTCCTTCCTTGATTACTACTTCCTTTTCTTTTCCTTCCTCCTTAGGTATAGGAGCCAGGACCTCTCTCTCCTTCTTCGGACTCTCCTCTAAAATAACAACAGAATCTTAAAGTTAGTATAGTATAGCTCGTAGGTATATCCAATAGCATATAAATCGAAAAGGCAAATATATAACAATAAAATAAGCCACTTAAACTCAACTAGTAGTATAAACCAAATCTTCTTTGCCCTTGGGGATCTCACATTTGGGGCAGATTCCTTTACACGTTCCTTCCTTTTCACCTTTGCCTTAGACTTTTCAACAGTCTCACTACTTAAGTGTTCAGCCCTCTTAACAGATGTGCACAGCCTGGGTGGTTCTAATCCCAAGCTGTCACGGGAATGATGAGAGCGACTAGCCATACCTTCACTAGTAACTAATCCAGACTCCCCAATGTCTTTTGGCAAGTCCTGGGATCTAGTGGTGCTATATAAGTGACAAATCCAAGGGTGGGATTGAAACACCACAAAATTTGGAGCTTAGTACTTGTCCGACACCAAGCAGGTCCCTGGGACCCACAGACGACCTCGGCTGCATGAGATGTCACATACGACAACCTTGGGGATCGCAACACTTAGTTTTCACTAAGTAAACTGTGCCAACGTATACGCCCAGCACTCTCCAGCGTATACGCCCAGCATGCCCAGCGTATACGCCCAGCGTATACATCCAGCAGTCCAGTGTATACGCCCAGCACTCTCTAGCATACATGCCTGGGTACTGCAGATGCATACGCTCGACGACAAAATCTCCAATGACAGCATGAAGATAACACCGAAGAGCAAGGATTGAAGCAAGTGGGCAGTCATCAGCGTATACGCCCAGCGTATATACCATGCATCCATCAGCGTATACGCCCTACATCTATCAGCGTATACGCCCGACGTATACGCCCAGCACTCAGCATCTCCACCCAACTTCACACACACCCAGCACATCCAGCGTATACGCCCAGCAGATGTAACATTTTGTACATTTGTAAATTATATACACCCGGTCAACGCGCCACGTGTCTCCCAACCCGAGTCTAGCGTAACAACCGGTATAAAAACCCCCATTTTCCACTTCAACGAAGGTCGGTTGGCAAAAATCCCAGAGCACACCGAGGAGCAATTACGCTGCACACCAGAGCCAAAACCCTCTTACGCTGGAAAACCTGTACGCCATGCACAGTCTCTACGTCGTGCCTACAGCGTAAACCAGCCCAACCGCCCTTGCATCATCGAGGCTTTCGTCCGCCTTGTGCTCACTCACAACTGCGTCTGACTGGTGCATTGTACTTACCTTCTGTAATAGAATTGTTACATTTTCTTGTACGTGTTCTGTTTACGCTGTTACGTTTGTTACGTTTACGCTTTGTTTACATCGTTTGCATCGTTTACGCATAACCCATCGTATAGCACTTTGGCATACGTTCAGGTAAATCCTTGTCCGATCCACGTGCGGACTACCCAAGGTACTCTGCCTTCTTGCATTCCAGCTTGCCCTCAGGCGAAGGTAAGGTCATCTGTACTCGTCCTGCGATCCCATGGCCTCTGTTTCCTTCCAGCCGGAGACCAACGATTTCAGGCGGTATAGAAATTGGTGCTAGAAGGAGGGCCTCCTAAAATTCTTACCCACAAATTCCTAGCGTTTATGCTACTAAGCGTCTACGCTGCCTGCTGGAACCCTCCAGCGTCTACGTAGCCTGGTCTGAAAACTCAGCCTGCAACTGTCCAGCGTATACGTTGTATAGTGTTCACATTGTCTCTCTTAAAAGCTCACCTAGAAACACATACGCTACCTTATCTTATGCTGTGATTTGTTTTACGCTGAGCCTTATTTTACGCTGCTACCTGTGTTACGCCGATTATTTGTGTTACGCTGCCTCTCTCTTACACTGCAGATTGTTTTACGCCACCTCTTTTACGCTCTCCTGTTTTACGCTGAGCCTGTTTTTACGCTGAACTTCTTTTACGCTGTGACTTGTTTTCACGCTGCAACTTATTTTACGCTGCAACTTGTTTTACGCTCACCTGTTTTACGCTGACTTGTTTTACACTGCAACTTGTTTTACGCTGAGTCCGGTCTTACGCTACAACTCGTTTTACGCTATCCTGTTTTACGCCGTGACCTGTCTTACGCCATATACGCTCTCCAACATCTACGCTGACCATATACGCTCTCCAGCGTCTACGCTGACCATATACGCTGTATACGCTGTCACTATACGCTGTCCATTGAAGCATATACGATGTACGCTGCATAGTACATTAAGTTCGTATTTTCAAACCGTTTCATATCTGTAACATATCATCATGAATCCCGCAAACAACACCACTGCCACTACTCAAACCACCGCCCTCTTGGACATCACAGCCATCCAACAGCCTGTCGCACAACACCCGGGAGTGCAACCTACAGCGGGGCCCCGCCGATCCCTAAGGTTGCAAGGGAGAGACCCGACCTCCAACATCATAACCCAGGATCAGTATAATTTCATATGTATTAAGATACAAGCTGGCCTGGCTGTAGATTAAGCTGAAATGGAGGTGAAGAGGTAGTTCGAACTATTTTACAGGGGGGGACGAGAGTTCATCCCTTCCCCGTATGACGTAATTCTCGTCCCTGAGCAGTACTCGGAGCTCGTCACAGAGCTCCTCCTGCAAAGGAGCCATTCGTTGGACCAGCCTGCACTAGAGCCCTAGTTAGAGGAAGAGGACGAGTTCGCTGCTTAATCTGAACAAGGGGATTCGTACCACACCCTATGCCCGCAAGCACAGGTTAACCCCATTTTTCATCCCGATACAGAGGAGATCATGCCCCTACAACACCTTAGATTCACCCAAGCTCAAGCACCACTACTGGAAACATCAGCATTAGTGCATATTCCTCTTCCAAGTGATCCTCAACCTAACACCTTCCCTCTCGCACTTACCCCTACTGTAGCTGCGAGCTCGTCCTCATGAGCACCACCCCCTCACGACAACACAAGAGTAACATTCCCACCCCGAGTGATAGGGATGCCACACGTTATACTGGCATCCACATCCGCTCACTACATACCGCACATTCAAATGCATGCAGTTCCCCCAACAGCCGTAACCCAACAGGGAGTCTCCGCGCACAACTTGGCAGGGCAATGGCCAGCGAGGGGAGTGTCGTCGCACCAAATCTCCCACCACCATGCGCCAGCCCATACAATTCCACCAACCAATGTTCCCCAGGTACAGCCCCAACCGCAGCAACAACAACCTTTCCCCTATAACGTGTCATCCTTAGTACCGCCCACTGTAAACTTTCCACAAGCACAACCATCGGCCGCGCGACTTTCGGCCTTTCAACCCACCATACAACAATCTAACATGTACAATATACCAGAACCTCAAGCTGCCGTATCACCGAGTGCCCAAGATTGGGCAGAGGCTAAGAAATTAATGCAAGAACTTACTGATGAGGTAAAGCGCCTCAAAACGGCCACCGACGGAGAGCTGAAGGTAGTGGACTTCTACCACAATGACCCCATCAGCTTCTCAGTCCCACCCTTAACCTTGTCCAAAGGCATCTCCTTACCAACGCTAACCAAGTATAACGGGGAGACAGACCCCAATGCACATCTCATAACATTCAGGTTAGAATGCGCGTTACTCCAGGCTTGGTCCCACGCCATTCTCCGAGTGTTCCCCATGTCCCTCGCAGGGAGAGCACTCGACTGGTACCGAGCCCTACCCAGGAATTCTATCTTCTCCTTGGAGGATCTGTTACACCAGTTTGTGACCCGGTTCAAGTACAACTTGAAACCCAAGGCCATGTTAGACAACTTCATACAGGTCAAGCAAGCACCGCTTGAACCTGTACAGAAGTTTATTCAGAGATGGAGTGCCGCTCTCAACGAGCTACACGAACCAATCTCCCAAACTTACTTGCTTACAATTCTGAAAGGGGCCATTAATTATTACCTTAACGTGCATGATCTCAATCAGGCATTTGTGCAGATCAAAAACATAGAAGAAGCGGCTTAAAACAGCCATGACCCAACATACTTGGCCTTCAAAAATCAACATACTAAAAAAGATAAAGAGAAGGCCAAAACCACTATAGTAGCAATAGTAGGAGCGCAACAAACAAACATGACACACCAAAACAAACCACTCGCAGCCCCTACTAACTACAATAAACCCACTCCCACAACCGCCCCAGAATCATCATCATCGCAGAACCCAACAAACCGTACGTGAAATTTTGAGAGGAAAGAACCCTCTCAATATACGCCTCTACCGATGAAACCATCCCAGCCCTTTGATCAACTCCTGAAAGCTGGGTTAATGAAACATAAGTAGTTATCCCCTGCAGCTATCCAGAGACATGATCGGTTCTGCCAACTCGTATAGAACCCAAGCTTAGCAACGTCGGATGAGCCACCCGTACCCAAAGGCTTTAGGATGGATCGCTTTTGCGACTACCATCAACGCAACGGGCACGGAACAGATTACTGTTTCACCTTGAAGCAAGATATCCAGCGGATGATCGATGAAGGCCAAATCACTTTTGACGAGGCCAACCCGGTCCAATCGCAGAATCAGGCTATGGGGGTGTATAAGGATCCCCTGAACACCAAAGAGGCCTCGTACATAATTAATATCATTTACATTGATGATGATTCCAAGACACGTAAGATTAACACCATCTATACTCAAAACAAACAGGAAACACCTAATAGGCCATTCGTAGTGCAGATTCCTCCCGCTGTGTCCGCATCCACACCTCAACCTCCATGTGCCCCCCAGCAGCCCTATGTCGTCCGTACACCTCCGGCCGTACCTATCTCCTCAAAGCCACTAACCCCCCATACTCGGCCTGCCCCTTTCGTAGTCCGAGTACCACTAGCCGTCGCAACAGCGGAGGTCCAACCTCCACCGAAACCGACACCATACGTTGTTAGGACACCCGAAAATCCTAATGATTATCAAACCTCCACCTCACAAGTGCAAGGCAAACTTCACCCCTACGTCATTAGGGTCCCTGGCCAGCCTTCGGCTCAAACAGTTCCCGCTGACCAACCGTAATCCCGCTCGCCTCCATATGTGGTGCGCATCCCAAGGCAACCCGAGGCTCCAAGACCAGCTCCACCTCCACGCCACACGTGAGAATGCTTAGCTGATAGGCTTATGTGGGATCGCTTGGAGAAAGAGCACCAACAGTTGGCTCTGGGGCCACCCAAGCCCACTCCACTTAATTCCATACATATGTCACCAACTAACAATCAATCAAACGCAGGTAATCAGGTTGAACCATCAAAACAACATGAACCATCCAAAACTACAACGACGAGCGAGAATGATAGGCCACTGAGACACAAAATAAAGCTGTTGGGCCCAATGGACCCAGTCATCGCTGATAAGAACGTCCCTAACAGTAGAGACTTTGTGACGGCCTTAACACAAGTCACCTAAGCGTTGAAGCAAAAGAATACTTCCTTAAGCTTGTATGACTTGGTGCTAACATCCCAGACTCATAGGGAAGCTCTAGTACACATGTTAACGTCGATCCCAGTCAGTGAAGACTTGCCCCCAAATGAACCTGCCATTCATGCAGTAATGTACTCATCTCGCGGAGTCATTCCTAAACCCTTGAGCTTCCAGGATGATAACATCAAAGTAGACAAGAAGACAGGGGAGACAACAACAATCCCCATGTTCATAACAATACATGTAAACCAGTTCAAAATACATAGAGTTCATGTAGACGATGGAGCGGCCACAAACGTTGTACCATATCCCATCGTTGAACAACTGGGGCTTACTGACTTAATTAAACCAACCGCAAAAACATGTTTAAAGTCATTCAGTGGGTCACGCGTACTGGTCAAAGGCACAATAACCCTAGATTTCATAGCGGGAGACCAGTTCCCCACATCCGCTGACTTCCTAGTTGTCGATGAAATGCCAGGATTCAACTTAATATTAGGAAGACCCTGGTTGGCCCAACTGAGAGCTGTTTCCTCCCCTATACATTAGGAGATTCACCTGCCCTATGAGGGTAGTGAAATCATCATACATGGGGAAGCGGTCACTCCCATCATTTCATCGCACACAGACATGGACTAAGGCTCCGAGGTTGAACTCGACACGCCTAGTCAAAAGTACACAAACAAATTGCAACTAGCAGGTAGTAAGCCTTTGAACACAGGACAAAAGCCTTCTAAAACCGAAACATCTGCGTCTAACACTGTACACGCGTCGCCTCATGAAGAAACCAACACGGAAACAACGATAGACACCGAAGCACCTGAAAACACTGATACAGACAACACTCCATCGAACGTCTCTTGGACTGAATTACCATTCAACTTGATCAACGAAGGAGACGCCGAATACAAAATCGTACTAGTTGATACACCCCTTGACATGAAAATAAAGAAAATCAAAAAGCAATTAAAAGAAAACCTTTACACATCCGAAATGACGTTAAATTACATTACGTCCGAAACGACGTTAAACTACATTACGTCCGAAATGACGTTAAACTACATTACGTCCGAAACGACGTTAAACTACATCACGTCCGAAACGACGTTAAACTACCACGTCAACACAAATACATATATTAAAAAAATCACCACTCCAAGTCCGAAACGACATAAAACTAGCCATGGTTAGAGATGACCGGTTAACCGAGAAACTTACTCATTCTGTCCGAAATATTACTCGTTTACAATGACGCCCGAAATGGCCTTAAACAACGCATAGGGGCTTGAAATGGCTTTAAACTAGTGCGAATCGGGCCCGAAATGGCCTTAAACTAGCGCGTACTTTGTTTTCCTTTTTACGTATCATTTATAATTATTTCAGTACATTACACTTAAAACAGAAAAGTAAACTAAAAAAAAACATTTTAATATCGTGTTGTGTGTGCAACCAAATTGAAAACAAACAAAAAATATTTATTCATGCAATGTTGTAGAATTGTAAGAACCAATTTTTCCTGTTTTTCTCAACATTTTCAAGTTACAATTCCTGTATCAATTTGAATCAGTAAAAAACCAAAAGTACTACAAACAAAACACTAAGTGTCCGGGACGGGAGGATCATCCCCTTTAGAGCCACGAGGGTCAGGGGCCCCTGCTCCACTGGGGCCAGCCTCTTGGGCATCATCACCACCTTCATCCTAAAAATGCCAAAAATAAACAACCAACATAAGAATAAGCGGAGGTAAAAATTTTAAACATTATTCAATAAATTAACTTGATAAGGACAAAACGTTTACCATAGGGGATCCCCTTAAGCCGAATTCCAGCCGATGAAGGATTTCCTCCTCTGAAACGCTGGCCCAATCTGTCCCATCCAGGCCTAAATCGACGTCTGCCAAAGTCTTGCCTTTGTCAACAGCCGACCAGGTAGGACATTTCAGAGGGAACTCACCCACCGACACCTCCCCAGAAGCAGTCGTTATCACCCTTGTAGGCGATTCCATTTCCAAAGTTGTGTTTTGAGCAAACGTATTAAAGACAGAACGCAAACCCAAACCCTCCACAAACATCTCTAGCTGGAGCTTCTCAATAGACACCTCTTTTAACGACTTCTTGTAGTGATGTTTATGGTTTTTATCATCCTAACCCCACTTACGAACCTTGGAAGCAAACGCCTTGCAATCTTGACACTTAAGGTTCAGGAGATCGATTTGCGCTTTGCCATCCTCCGAGTCAATGACGCATGACAATTCAGTAAGTTCCAATACTTGGTGTACGTAACCTCAGACGTTCACCAGGAGCGATCTTCGCTTAGTCTGGCAGCGGCGAACTCATACCGATCCTTCAGATCGTCGCGTTCCTCTGACAATTCAGAGACTTCCTTTTCTTTTGCCTATATCTGTAGCCACAACTGCTCAATGGAACGCCTACAAGTACATAACGACTTAGCATTGTACGCAAGGCTTTCTGCAACTCCCTCATAAACAGGCCTTGGCACCTGTTCCACTTCTGGGGAGAGTGTGGTTAAGCTTTCCATGCTAATGCTTTCAGAGGGATCCCATCTCAATTTAGCACCTATCGACATGAAAAATACAAATGTTAAAACTATATAAACAATATGTGAAGCTCCAAATATTTAAATGATTTATACCTATATCAGGGTGGGCTTCCTGGATCCGTTCAACGACTTCCTCCACGATTCCGGTCACAAAATCCATCTTACTCGACATTTCTGACCAAGTAAGTGGCTGATGGGTACGGGATGAAGTAACCTCCGCAGTCCTCTCAGGGGGAACCGTCTTCATAGGCACGTCCAACCGCACCGTCCTGGTCTCCCTGCCTTCATTTGGACAAGATAAAAACACGAAAATAAAAGACCATAGGAGCGACAACTGATTCAATAAATAAAAAACGAACTAAAAGGGAAAACGTACCACGATCTTTATCACCCTTTGGGGGATTGCCCAAATCCAGATTACCCTTAAGGAAGCTACTGAAAACCTGGTTGATGGCGTCCTAGTCGTCCAATGGTTCGGTTTTGGTGGTCTTTTCTGTTAACTACTCCGTTCCTCCGCCTTGGCTCTTCTCCGGGTTTTCCTCGTTATTCTTCTCGGTGTTTGTCTCTTCCTCCTCGGTGATGGTCTCCAAAGCCTGCTTAATCACTTTTTTGAAATCAAGCCAAAAATATCAGTGACACATAGGTGATCGAAGGGAAAGCATAGACAAAATGAAAATGATAAAACAATAAACGGGTGAGCTGCGCTTACCAGGTATCTTGAAGCGTATGTGCTTCATGTGTGGCTGGTTTACATCGACGACTTCCTCTGTCGCGCATTCGGGCCTTTTCAGCTTTGATTTGGCTTGGCCAATGGTTTCCTTGATAACCCGTTCTGCCCGTCTAGCAGTTAAAGGTACATCTTCTGGCTCCAACCCCAAACTATCACGTGTATGGATTGAAGCGCCAGATGATCCTCCCGTAGTGACAGAAACGGATTCATCGATACCTTCAGGGGCATCTTGGGATTTGGCCATCGAAAACAAGTGATTGACCCACGGTTGGGATAGTTGACCCCAATCCCACAGAACAAACTTGTTATCTGCACGAACTACGAGGAACTCAACAAAACGACAGAGATAACAGGCGAAGAGGGCAAAGGTAAAGTGCGATTGTGCTTTGATATTCGAGCGCAACCGCACTATCTCCTTGTGCAGGCCCACCAACAAAAATTGAGCCCAGTTATACCGCATGCCAGTTTCCAAGACAGTTCGCATGACGCGAACCGCCTCAACCCTAAGAATCCGCACCTGGGAAAGGGTTTTGAGGAATACCCGTGCCCGAAACAGGGGATATAATTCGTTCACCTCAACAACTTTTGCCTTCCCCTGCATCGGGAATCCCTTGGTGCTCTTGGCCACGCCTAGCCAAGATTCCAGCTCACGGATCGTTTGGAGCTCTTTATGAGCTCTGTCTAACACTACGGGTAGGCCATCTGCCGGCACGCCAAATAAATTGGAAAAGAACACAGGCGACAGATGAAAGACAACATCGACACCCTTAATCCGAGTGTTGTACTGTGAGACAGACTCATTAAAAGAGTCCATGATCCCAATCATCTCCCCAATTGATACATCTGGACTAGGCATCATAAAAAGCTCCATGAGGCCGGCATCATCCAGGCAACGAGTGAGGGACGGTGGAGCTTGTTTACGTAACCACTTTTGCGCCTTTGCCACCTCCCCAAACTTCATCGACAAAGTAGTCTTAGTTCATCCTATTGTCACGGGATCCCCACCAGGAGGTACATCAACTGTTAAAACAATTTAAAATGATCATATCAACGTAACTCCAAACAGTGGAACAAACCCACTAACGTATCTAGGAAATGTTATCACTCACCGTTAGTGGTAGATTTAGAGGTGCTGCCGAAGTTATGAGGGAAGACTGGCCCCTGATCTGTTCAGTCTTCATGAAGCCACCCACGAGCCTTGCACATCGCAAATGCCCTGGAAAATTGATTATGAAAATGGACCATCGAACCCTTCGTCTGAGCCAGTACGGTCCCACGAAGGGTGGGGCCAGTCATGAAGGCCTCCAGAGCAGTGCGAGCAAGGGCCATCCCTTCATCCTCAATGAGAGTCCCATCCAGGTTGGTCTTCGGCCTATAAACAAATATGTGTTAAAACAAGAAACAATCATTAAAAAAGCGATAGGGAAAACGATAAATTTAAATAGTCCCACCTGGCCACTCGGTACATCGTGCCGGGAGGGTTCTGAAACAATGTATGCGCGCGGGCAGCTATGAACAACGTATTGTTGAGGTAGTCCAACCCTCGTGGCAATAGTGCCCACACGCACGTTAATGGACGTGTTGACCTAGGCCCATGGGTAGTACCATCCTCATTAACAAAGGGCCCCTTGTCGATGTCTTCAATAAAAACCATGACACCCTCTGCAGCCCTCGGCAGCATCGCATCAACCACGCTCCGTGCAACCACTTCGTCAAAGTTTGACTAGATGGCTACCTCAAAATTGTCTAACAGAAAGGCCAGAAAGCCACATGCGCCTTCCCGGAACCAAACCCCGTTGTCATCCACGGTTAGATCCGGGGGAATCTCCTCGGCCTCAACGGGGCCAACCCATGTTAACACCCCGGCGAGTTCAACCACGATAAGGAAGCGTTTACTGTCTTTCCAACCAATCACGATGCCACGATAAAATGAAAGTTTACATCATAAATTGGCAAAAATCAAAAATTAACTAATTGTTTACACTCAGCGTATACGCCGCATAAACCATCGTATACGCCGGCCAAACTGTTTACACTTAGCGTAAAAAAATGTAACTCAAACTCAGCGTATACGCTGTACACAGAGCGTATACACCGGCCAAACTGTTAGCATAAAAACACAATTCAATCTCAGCGTCTACGCTGTACACAGAGCGTATACGCTGAGTTGGGCAGTGTATACACTGACAATGAACTGTTTTACGCTGTCACCAGAACCCCTCACGTACAGCGTATACGCTGAAGAAACCCTCAGCGTATACGCTCGAGTTCACTTTCAGCGTAAATAGTCTACACCGACACTGAATAAACAAGTTTACGCCAGAAAGATAAGACAAAGGTACGCGTATAGCGTATATGCTGAACAAACCCTCAGCGTATACACTGTCACCATAAACAGAACTTACGCCGATGATAAACAAATCACGCTGACAACATTTCGCGAATAAAGAGCTCAGTCTACGCTTTACAGTTACGCTTGGCGTATACGTCGAAAACCCATGTGCCGAAAACCCTCTATGCTCGGCGTATACGCCGAGACTGTCTACGCTACAAATAAAAGGAAGCACAGAAACAACAACAAGAGGCAGGGATTAGAGCCTACCTCTGGGACGTCACAGACCACGATGGGACCCTAGGCCTGGGCAGGCCCTACAGCATAGCTTCCATCTCTTTTGCAAAGGTCAAATCGGGCCCCTTCCTTCCCTGGCCCTCCACTTCCTTCCCCTTACCCATCTAGGCTTATCTACGTTGTCGATGTAAGTTGACGTTGAGGAAAACTGTCTATGCTGGCACTTGCAAGCCTACTCTTTGGCGTCTATGCTAAGGTCTCTCCGCATCTACGCTAGGGTTTAGTATTCGGTGTCTACGCTAGGGTCACTCTTCGGCGTCTACACTGAGGTTTAAGTTTACGCTTACGCTAGGGTATTGTGGTTTACGCTTACGCTGGCACAGTTTATGTTGTCGCTCACACTCTGTCGCTTTCCAAGTAAGAAGCAAATGGACCCCCCCCCTTCCCTTTATATAGCGCTCCGATGACGCTAACGCTGATCCCGCCGTTGCTCCGTTTTTGCCCTTTTTGCCTTTTTTGCTTATTTTTCGCTAAAATTTGTCTAAAAAAATGATAAAAATTAATTATAAATAGAGATTATTACATCCTAGTTCCTCCGTGGACCCCATTTTACACGTTTACGCTAGTTTAAACTGCAATATTGGCCCGGTACGGCCTTAAACTGCCACTAATGGCCTGGTACGGCGTTAAACTGCCATTCACGGCCCGGTAAGGCCTTAAACTGCCATGCGTCCTGGTGTGATGGTAATCCACCATTATACATGTACACATAGTTTAAAATCACCAAAAGACACAGAATGATCCCCCTTTGCTTATGCAGCTTTCTGTTTATTGGCAGGAGCAAGCTCAATGGACTGCGAGCATTTAATCGCATCGTTAATCATTGACAGACCATTCGGCCACATTACACGAGACATTAACATAAATCTCATCAATTTAAGTTCACCAACGGGTGACATGGTCATAGCCTCAACACAGCAAACAACAAACGATTACGAAGGCATGACAAAATTCCTGGACATAGAGGCCGAAAACATCACTGAAGATCCGTTAGCTGAAACCCCCATTACCATGCTTGATGGGGAAATCAAAGTATTAAAATTAAGCACATTACTACAACCGCACTTGGCCCAAGACATCCAGAATATGCTTAGGGAAAACATGAAAGCATTCGCTTGGTCCTATACAGACATGCCTCGGCTAGATCCTAGAATTGTCCAACACAATATTATTCTTGACCCCAAACTGAGACCGGTAAAACAAAAAGCATGAAAAGTTAGACCTGAAGTGGCATTGGCAGTTCGCAATGAGATCACCAAGCTTTACCAAGCTGGTTTCATTCGGGCTGTTGATTACGCCGAGTGGGTGTCAAACATGGTCATCGTCCCGAAGAAAAACGGAAGCATTCGCTTATGCATTGACTTCCGAGATTTAAACGTAGCAACCATAAGAGATGACTTTCCCCTACCTAGCATCGATCAACTCGTTGACTCGACTGCCGGACATGCCTTACTATCTTTTATGGATGGATTTTCGGGATACAACCAAATTCGCATCAACCCGGAACATCAACTTCGGACAACCTTTATGACCCCACGGGGAACGTTTTGCTACACAATGATGCCCTTTGGTCTCAAGAACGTAGGGGCCACGTATCAAAGAGCAATGACATTTATCTTTAGTGATTACATGCTACGATCGCTCAACGATTATGTGGATGACATCGTGGTTAAGTCAAAAACGTTCAAACAACATGTACAAGACCTTGACTTAGTCTTAAAGCGTTATTTAAAGTATGAACTAAGACTTAACCCAAAAAAATGTGTTTTTGGCGTCAAAACAGGCAAGATGCTCGGATTCATAGCCTTTGAAGCAGGGATACGGGTGGACCCCGATAAGGTTAAAGCCATAGTAAACCTGAAACCACCAGGTAACCTCACCGAACTCCGAGGTTTACAAGGTAGATTGTAGTTTATCAGGCGCTTCATAGAAAAGTTGACGGACAAACTAAAACCTATGAACCACCTGTTACGCAAAAATGTCTATTTTGAATGGACTCCGCAGTGCCAGGAAGCATTCGAGAACATCAAGACAGCACTTGCTCGACTGCCTACGGTTTACCCGCCCCAAAACAACAAATCATTTTACATCTACCTTGCCACTTCGGAATCATCAATCGTGTCTATGCTTTGCCAGAAACAAGATGAAGGAACCGAAGTCCCTGTGTACTACTTGAGCCATGCCTTAGTTTCCCACGAGAAGAAGTATAACGACGTGGAGAAGTCATGTTTAGCTTTGGTCTTCTCTTTAAGAAAATGGCGACACTACCTCTTCTGTAACTAGGTTTACATAATTTGCAAGGACAATGTACTGAGAGAAATAACAGGAAACATTTAAGAAACAAGTCGAATAGCCCGGTGGAAAGCCATGATAGCCGAGTTTGACTTGTACTACGTAGCGCAATCATCAGTCAAGGGTCAAGCCATAGCAGATCAGATGGCCAAGTCACCAACACGTGATCAAGCGACCATAGAACCAGAATTCCCAAATGAGAACATAAGCACCATAGACATGGTGCCCCATGATTATGATGCCATCCTAAACTTTGATGGAGCATCTACCTCTCGAGGAGGAAGTGCAGCCGCTGTCATCACCTATCCCTCTGGGGAGATCTGACCCTTTGCCTATCGCTTCAACTTTCACTGTACCAACAACACAGTAGAGTATGAAGGTCTCCTTAGAGGTCTCACGACAGCTCCGGCTTTAAACATCATACGGCTTGTAGTCAGAGGGGACTCGCAACTAGTCCTAAACCAAGTCACAGATGTCTATACATGTAAAGCCCAACACTTACAACCATACTACGACTTACCAAAACACCTAATGAAGCGATTCGAAAACATCGATGTGCAACATATTCCTCGAAACAACAATACCATCGCAGATGCACTAGCCACCTTAGCATTAAACGTATCGCCTGACATGTTTCACACACTACCAAGCTTCATAATCAGTTGTGCTGAACCTATAATCAATAATTTTGACACATTGCCGATTGCATCTGTTAGTACAACACACGCAGTAGAATGGTACGACGACATAAAAGAGTACCTTCTACGTGGGAAAACATCACGACATTTAACAAATGCACAGAAAGACACAGTGCGGAAACGTTTTAAGCAGTATACCCTGGTAGGGGACACACTATGTCGTAGATCCTACGAAGGCATATTGCTAACATGCGTTAGTAGTACCGATGCCCAAACTATCGTTGAACAAATACACGAGGGACTATGCGGAGGACACATAGCACCAAAAGCCATGACCACAAAGATCAGACGCTTGGGTTATTATTGGCCACACATGGAATATGACTATCTCACCAAAGTCAAAACATGTAGTACTTGTCAAAAACATAGCAATCTGATACATGTCCCACCGAATGCGTTGCATACAACACAAATCACATGGCCCTTTCAAAAATGGGGGCTGGACCTCATTGGTCAGATAACCCCCTCATCTTCCGTGGGCCATAGTTTCATTATAACCGCCACAGAATACTTCACGAAATGGGTAGAAGCTGCTCCCCTTTGAAAAACTACATCCAAGCATGTGTGCAATTTCATTCTCGAAAACATTGTAGCCCGCTTTTTTATTCCCATGACAATCATCACTGACAACGGGCCACAATTCAGCAGTACTGAAACCAAAACCTTTTGTGAAAATTTAGGGATCAAACACTTGTTCTCATCCCCTTACTATCCTCAGAGCAATGGGCAAGCAGAAGCAACAAATAAGACGATTATTACAATACTTAAGAAAATGCTAACCCAAAGCAAAAGGAAATGGCATGAGAAACTAATATACGCATTGTGGGCATACCGTACTACACACCGAACGTCAACAGGTAAAATGCCATACGGTCTTGTTTACGGTTCAGAAGTTGTTTTATCTCTGGAATTACAGGTACCATCTTTAAGGATCACACTCTCCGGACTCCTCGACGATGGCCAAAATAATGATCTACGTATCATTGACCTCGACTCGGTGGAAGAGGAATGCGTAAGCGCGCTCGATCAGATCGAATGGTACCAAAAGCAACAATGACAGCAACATCGACATGACATCAACAAGCGCCCTATTCAAGAAGGTGACCTTGTGCTCAAGGCTGTTCAGGAACACCTGGATAAATTCTTAGCCAACTGGGAAGGGCCTTACATAGTCATCAAAGCATTTGATAATGGTGCATTCAAGCTAGCTGACACAGAAGGAAATGAGCTTTCCAACCCAATCAATCACTTGTATCTAAAGCCATTTTACGTTTGAGTACAAGATCAGGTATGTGCAAGTCCTGGAATTACGACTATAAACTGATACCACAGCTAAGTCCTGGAATTACGACTATAAACTGATACCACAGCTAAGTCCTAGAATTATGACGATAAACTAATACCACAGCTAAGTCCTGGAATTACGACTATAAAATGATACCCCAGCTAAGTCCTGGAATTACGACTATAAACTGATACCACAGCTAAGTCCTGAAATTATGACTATGAATTGATACCACAGCTAAGTCTTGGAATTACGACTATAAATTGATACCATAGCTCGTCCTGGAATCATGACGATAAACTGATACCACAGAATAGTCCTAGGTTACGACTTAAAACTGACACCACAATAGTCCTGGATTATGACTTAAAACTAATACCACACAATGTCCGCAACAACGATAAACTAGCATCTGTCCGACATGACAGTAAACTGCGACCGTCACAACCATCAGCGTCCGCTAAGACTATAAACTGGCTTGCCTTTGCATGGCCCGCTAAGACTAGGAACTGGCAATGTAACGTCCGCCACGACGCTAAACGGGCGATGTCCAATGGGTTATGACATAAAACTAACCCATGATAGTCTGCCAAAACTATAAATTGGCAAGTTAACATCCGGTTCATCAATCCGCCGCCATGTTCATCCATCAGCTTCACTGCATTGCTCACCATCCGTTGACCTTACCAGTACTGCTGTCATCTACATACAGTGCCTGCAGCCTCCTTTAGCATCTTTGTGCTATCGGCCGCCGTGTAAGTCTAAGCTCATTTATTCACTCATGGTTTTTCTTGTTTTCTTGGAGTTATGCTTACAGGATGGCACCCAGAAGTTTTGCACAAGGATGCACTTCATCATAAGCAGCGAGATGAGACAATGTTCACAGTACACATGGCAAGAATAAATCAAACCGTTCCCTAGTACATCCCCATTCATCGACTAATCTCATATCCGTTCACCAACATCCTTCACTCCAGCACCATCCTTGACACACCCAGTGCATTTAAAACGTTGAGCACATTGTTGTACACTGTATCACTTTAAAACAATTGCAATACATAGCACAACACTTGAGCATGAGTACAAATTCAAAGTACATTTTCCAAAAAAAAACCCCAGACACTTCCCATACAAGCCCCAGGCAGGAAGGCAGTTGTCTCAAAACCCAGTACTCATGTCCAAAACGGTCAAGAAACATCCAGTTGCATGGCTTTGGCTCTCTGCCAACAGGTTCCCCCCTGAACACTAAACATGGGCCTTGTTCTCCCAAAGAATGTAACACATCCTCCCGTGGCTTTGGCCTTGCCAACAAGTTCTCTTAAAAACTAACCAAAAGTCTCGTTCTGCCAAAGGACGCACATCGCATGTCTGCACTCCGAGTCTGCTAAATCCTAGCTATTGACAAGCATCAGCATGACACATACCCAAGCATCCCCTGTCCACAACGCAATTCCTTGGGCAGTCACCAATCCCCACGATCTCTTTCCTCCTACCAGCTACAAATTTCACTTTCCCGATCCCATGTACTATTGAACACGGTGCAATAACCTCTCGTCAAATAACAGCGGACAATGTCTTTATCAAGTTGCTTGTGGTGTTTTGCACTTCTTTGTCGACGCTTCTTGGGTCGATTCTTCCAAGCGTCAACAAAGAAGGGCCAATGAAACACCACAAAATTCGGAGCTTAGTACTTATCCGACACCAAGCAGGTCCCTGGGACCCACGGATGACCTCGGCTGCATGAGATGTCACATACGGCAACCTTGGGGATCGCAACACTTAGTTTTCACTAAGTACACTGTGCCAGCATATACGGCCAGCACTCTCCAGCGTATACGGGATCGCAACACTTAGTTTTCACTAAGTACACTGTGCCAGCGTATACGCCTAGCACTCTCCAGCGTATACGCCCAGCACTCTCCAGGGTATACGCCTAGCACGCCCAGCGTATACGCCCAGCAGTCCAGCGTATACGCCTAGCACTCTCCAGCGTACACGCCCGGGTACTGCAGATGCATACGCTCGACGAAAAAATCTCCAATGCCAGCATGAAGATAACACCGAAGAGCAAGGATTGAAGCAAGTGGGCAGCCGTCAGCGTATACGCTGCCCTGCATCTGTCAGCGTATACACCCAGCACTCAGCATCTCCACCCAACTTCACACACGCCCAGCACATCCAATGTATACACCCAGCGTATACACCGGCCTGATACGGCGTATACGCCCAGAAGATGTAACATTTTGTACATTTGTAAATTATATGCACCCGGTCAACGCGCCACGTGTCTCCCAACCCGAGTCTAGCATAACAACCGGTATAAAAACCCCCATTTTCCACTTCAACGAAGATCGGTTGGCAAAAATCCTAGAGCACACCGAGGAGCAATTACGCTGCACACCAGAGCCAAAACCCTCTTACGCTGGAAAACTTGTACACCATGCACAGTCTCTACGCCACGCCTACAACGTAAACCAGCCCAGCCGCCCTTGCATCACCGGGGCTTTCATCCGTCTTGTGCTCACTCACAACTGCGTTTGACCGGTGCATTGTACTTACCTTCTGTAATACAATTGTTACATTTTCTTGTACGTGTTCTATTTACGTTGTTACGTTTGTTACGTTTACGCTTTGTTTACATCGTTTGCATCGTTTACGCTCTGTTTACGCTCATTACATCGTTTACGCATAACCCAGCGTATAGCACTTTGGCATACGTTCGGGTAAATCCTTGTCTGATCCGCATGCGGACCACCCAAGGTACTCTGCCTTCGTGCATTCCAGCTCGCCCTTAGGTGAAGGCAGGGTCATCTGTACTCGTCCTGCGATCCCACGGCCTCTGTTTCCTTCCAGCCGGAGACCGACGATTTCAAGCAGTACATGGATACTTGCGAACGGTCCCTCAAAATATGGTGGTTATCCTCATGAATTACTAGGAATTTAGTGAACCTGCGCAAGTATCCCGCAAAGAAAGCAAAGGTGAAGTGGGGTTTTGCATGGATGCTTGAACGTAACCTGATAATTTCTCCACGAAGGCCAGACCCTAGAAATTGTGCCCAATTGTATTGCATGCCTGTCTCCAAAACCGCACGCATCACATGCGCAAATTCAATCCCAAGGACTCTTCCTTGAGAAATAGATTTGGGAAATGCCTGCGCCCAAAAGAGAGGATATAGGAAGTTCACTTTCGTTGATCAGGTATCCTCTTGCATGGCAAATTCCTTGGGGCCCTTAGACAAACCCAACCACTATTCAAGTTCCCTTATGAGCTGTCCATCCTTAGTTGCCCTGTCCATGGCTATCGTAGCGCCATCCATGGGAACACCAAAAAAATTAGAAAGAAACTCACTGGTTAGGTGGAATGATACCTTCACTTCTCGAACCCATGTGGTAAAACAAGAAGCATCACCACTGAAAGAGTCAACAATTGTAACCATCTCAACAGTCGGAATGCTAGGAGTCAAGGCTGTAAATAGGTCCATCAAACCGGCCCGGGTGAGGTGATTGATTATTAAATTAGAAGCTTGCTTTTGTAACCACTTTTGTGATTGCTCTACCTCCCCATACTTTGTAAAAAGCGTAGCCTCAATACGCCCTGTAGTAATAGTAACTTCTTCAAGGGGATGATTGCTGTGAAAAAACAAACATAGAGAAAAAAATATAAGGGATGTGACACACAACGATGCAACAAAAATGGAAAATGTAGTTTAAGGAGCAATCACCTACCATCTGTGACTAGTGAAGGCGAGGTGGGCACAGGATCAATCCCTTGAGGAAGGATTGGCCCATTAGGAGGCTAATCCTTATGTAACCAACCACGAGCCTGGCAATGCTCAAAGGCACTTGAAAATTGCTTATGGGAGTCAAGAAGGATCATCTTGGTCTGATCTAACATTGCGGCACGAAGAATGGGGCCTGCCATAAAAGTCTCTAGCGCTGTGCACACTAAAGTAAGCCCATCATCATCATCACACATCCCATGTTCATAAAATGGGGCCTACATAGGGAAACAACATGCACATTTAGATGATGACATGAAATTAAGAAGAAATCACAAGTTAAAGTAAGTCACAGTGGAGCACACCTGTCCACTTTGTATACCGTCTTGGGTGGGTTCTGAAATAAGGTATGCACACAGAGAGTTAAGAAAAGTGTGTTGCTGCTGTTGTCATGACTACAAACAGGCAGCTCCCACACACGAGTTAAAGGACAAGTGGATCTAGGACCCTCAGCAGGGCCTCCCTCCACTCTAAACAATGCCTCATCGATATCAGTGATGAAGGCTAGCATGTCCTGTGTAGCCCTAGGCAAAGCAATCTCAATAATATCATGAGCAATCTGTTTACTTAGATGAGACCATATGACAACACTGAAATTTTGTAGTATAAATGACAAAAATGAAGTAATGCCGAGACGAAACCATATTACATGGGGCCCAATTTGCATGTCATAAGGAGGTGTGTCTAGCCCAAGGGGGCCAAACCAAGCAAATACCCCAACGAGCTTAATAACGAGGAGAGAAGATTTAGGCCCCCTACACATAACCGAAACATTGGGTAAGTGAAAATCCAAGATCTAGCGACAGATCAACATCACATAAAACCAAAAAATCATATAAAAAAATGTAACACCCCATGAGACGAAGTGTAATCTTATGCTTACTAAGGTACATTGAAATCAATTTTAGAGCAAATCCATGTTTAAAATCCCAGAAAAATAATGTAAACAATTTAAAATCTAGAAATCATTGAACATCTTCACGAAAAGCTCGGGATTGAAAATTCAAAATTCAAAACCACGTTGCCTTGGACAAAAATCCAAAACCCATAGTCACGTTGCCTAGGGAGGAAAAATTGAGAATTTAAGTCACACTACCCAGGGAGGAAAAATTGAGAATTTAAGTCACACTACCTAGGGAGGAAATATTGAGAAATCAAGTCACGTTGCCCACGGAGGAAAACTGGAAATTTAGGTCACGCTACCTAGGGAGGAAAAATTGAAAAATCAAGGTCATGCTACCTTAGTCCAAAAATCCAAAACCCATAGTCATGCACTGCCTAGGGCAAAAAATAGAAAAATCATGGTCACATGCTACCTGAGGCAAAAGAAACTAAAATTCAAGATCATGCTGTGCAGGGCAAAAAACTGAAATTTCATGGTAATGTTGCCCAGGAACTAAAACCCAAAAATCGCAAGTCATGTTGAGCTCCCCAAAATTGAGAATTTGCAGGTAACACTATCCTAGCCAAAAAAACACCAAAATTTACAGGTCACACTGCCCTGGAAAAAGCTCAAAAATTTGCAAAACCACGATGCCCAGGACTAAAATTTCAAGAGTGATGCCCCCTTCGAAATCAAAAATTTACAGCCATTCTGGCCATTCTTGCCCCTCTAAAAATCAAAATTTTGTAATCATGTTGCTCTTCAAATATCTGAAATCTTTGTGGTCATGCTACCCTAACTCCAAGGTCAAAATTTTAAGTCACGTTACACCCAAAACCCTGCAATGATAACGTCGAGAAAGCTAGAAATTTTGCAGCTAGAATGCTAAGAAAAATTGAAAACCTGTGCACTCACGCCCCAAATTTTAAGCCCAAAAATTCTAAGCTCTCACCCTAGGTAACGCTACTTGCAGAAATACAAAAAAATTAGGGGCAAAAAATTTACCTGTGCAAGGCCTTCTTCCACGTCGGAATTCTGACTTGGGGGAGACGTTGGAGGAGCTCTTCACTCTCCTCCACGAACGTCAGGACTGCCTACTTCCTTCCCTTACCCCCGGTTGCCTTTCCCTTTCCCTTGTCTTTCATGATCATGCTGACGCTGATGCTAACACCTTGGCTTGCACTGCACTCTGGTCATGCTATCCTCCAAGTTCCAACGATTCACGTTAATGGAAATGAGGCCTCCTACTTCAAAAATTTCCTTTTCTATCCTCCCCTTATTAATTTAATTTAATTTTAATTTAATTTATGGCCTTTTATTTCCTCTCCTTATTTCCTCTCCCTATTTTAATTTCACTTTACTGTAGTTGCATCTTGTTGTTAGGTCATCTTCACCTTGTGCTTGCCAAAAATCCCTGGCCATTCCAGCCTTAGGGGATGAGGCCTAGAATTTCTTATGAAACGAGGAGGAAAGTGTAGAAAATCAACAACAAAAATAAATAAACATATATAAACACTTGAAAATTTTATAAAATTTCATAAAAATTTAAAATCTCCATGACCTTATTGTCCACTCGAAAATTTAAAATTTAAATACAGAGTTTAAAAGTCATAAAATTTTAAAATTTTAAAATAGTGCATACACTCAGTTTAAATGGCAAGTCAACATGTGGCCCGGTATGGCCTTAAACTACCATGCAGCCCGGTATGGCCTTAAACTACCATAACTTCCACCACATCTCCTAAATTTGTTAGTGCACAACTTAATTATCCTATGTTCGTTTACACTTTG
>MNCI01037326.1:357856-410813 GCA_015680685.1 Gnetum montanum
TAAAACTCTAGATCTAGAAGCTAACAATATCACTGAAGATCCTCTGGTTGAAATCCCCATTACCACAATCAATGACGAAGCTAGAACCTTGAAATTAAGTGCCTTACTAGATCCGCAACTAGTAGGTGACATCACTTAGGTGTTAAAAGACAACATAAAAATGTTCGCATAGTCATATGCAGACATGCTGGGACTAGACCCCTAGATCATCCAACACAACATTATTCTTGATGAAAAAATTAAACGAGTAAAGAAAAGCACGAAAGGTTAGACCTGAAGTAGCATTAGTAGTCCATGTTGAAATCACAAAGCTCTACCAAGCCGGTTTCATCCTAGTTGTCGACTATTCTGATTGGGTATCAAACATTGTTGTAGTCCTAAAGAAGAATGATAGTATCCGCATATGCATTGACTTCCGTGATCTCAATATAGCCACTATAAAAGATGATTTCTCATTACCTAGTATTGATCAACTTATTGACATGACTACTGGGCATGCACTATTGTCCTTCATGGAAAGATTTTTGGGCTACAATCAAATAAGAATTAATCCAGAGCATCAACATAGGACAACTTTTATGACACCTTGGGGGACATTTTGTTATACGATGATGACATTTGGCCTTAAAAATGCAGGTGCTACATATCAACAAGAAATGACATACATATTTAGTGATTACATGCTCAATTTACTCAATGATTATGTTGATGATATAACGATCAAGTCTAAAACAACTAAACAACATGCAAAAGATCTAGACTTAGTGCTTAAACATTGTCTCAAATATGACCTTAGGCTCAACCCAAAAAAGTGTGTCTTTGATGTTAAAACGGGAAAAATGCTTAGTTTCCTAGTTTCCAAAATAGGGATACAGGTGGACCTCGATAAGGTTAAAGCAATAACCAATATGCAACCACCAAGAAACCTTACCGAACTACATGGCCTTCAAGGTAGACTACAATTCATTAGACGCTTTATCAAAAGGCTAACGAATAAGTTAAGTCCCATGCAACATCTATTACGAAAGAATGTACATTTCCAATGGACTCAACAATGCCAAGAAGCATTCGAGAACATAAAACAAGAGTTGGTCCAACTACCAACTGTTTATCCTCCACAAAGTGACAAACCTTTCTACATCTATCTTATGACCTCTGGTTCATCCATTGCATCCATGCTTTGTCAAAAATGTCAAGATGGAGCTGAGATCCCTGTATATTATCTAAGCCATACTTTAATAGCCTATGAACAACGATGCAATGACGTAGAAAAATCATGCCTCGCACTTGTCTTCTCCTTGAAGAAATGGAGGCATTATCTCTTCCGTAATCAGGTTTACATCATTTGCAAAGATAATGTTCTCCATGCCATCACTAATAACATCTATGAGTCAAGTAGGTTAACTAGATGGAAAGCGATGATCGCAGAGTTTGATTTGCACTATGTCGCTCAATCTTCCACAAAGGGTCAAGCAATAGCCACGCAACTAACTATCTCGCCAATGCACGATCAAGCAACAATAAACCCTGAATTCCTAGATGAAAATATTAAGTGTAGACACCATACCTGATAACTACGAGGCAATCCTCTATTCGACAGAGCTTCAACCTCTCGAGGAGGAAGTGTTGTAGCCATTTTAACATACCCCTATGGAGAAATCCAACCTTTCGCCTACCACTTAACCTTTCCTTGCAACAATAACGTAGCAGAATATGAAGGTCTTCTTAGAGGCCTTCAAGTAGTGTTAACTTTGGGAATCTCACGCCTTGTAGTTCGAGGTGATTCTCAATTAGTTATTAATCAAGTCACTGAGGTCTACGCATGCAAAGCTCCCCATTTGCAACCATATTGTGATTTGACCAAGCATCTAGTGAGGTAACTAGTAGAAGTGGATATACAACACATCCCTAGAAGTGAAAATACCATTGCTGATGCACTCGCCACACTTGCCTTGAACATGACACCTAAATGTTCCATGCATTACCTAGTTCTATAACCAGTTGTGTTGAATCTGTAATTAACACTCTAAATGAAGTACCTATAGCATCTGTTAGTACAACACATGCAATAGAATGGTATGATGACATAAAAGAGTATCTTCTAAGAGGTAAACCTCCACAACACTTGACAAATGCTCAAAAAGATGTCGTATGAAAATGTTCCCACCAATACGCATTAATAGGAAATGCCTTATGTCGTAAATCATATGAAGGTATTCTACTAATGTGCGTTAGTAGCTTTGATGGTTAAACGATTGTAGAACAAATCCACGTAGGACTTTATGGAGGACACATAGCACCTAAAGCAATAGCAACAAAGATTCAGTGCTTAGGTTACTACTGGCCATACATGGAATACGATTGTGTCTCCAAGGTCAGAACATGTGACATTTGTCAAAAGCATGGTAATCTAATACACATGCCACCTAATGAATTGCATACCTCACAAATCACATGGCCATTCCAAAAATGGGGTTTAGAATTAATTGGATCGATAACGCCATCATCTTTGGCAGGACATAGCTTTATTATCACTACAACTGAATATTTCACAAAATGGGTAGAAGCTATTCCTCTTAGGAAGACCACATCCAAACACATTTGCACCTTCATAATGGAAAATATCATGACTCCCAATGACCATTGTTACCTACAATGGACCACAATTCAACAGTGCAGATACCAAAATATTTTGTGAAAGTTTGGGCATTAAACATGCATTTTCATCACCTTACTACCCGCAGAGCAATGGTCAAGCAGAGTCTACAAATAAAACTGTCATCATGGTGCTCAAAAAAATGCTGAATCAGAGTAAGAAGCAATTGCATGAACAATTAGTCTACGCATTATGGGCTTACAGAATGACACATCGAACATCCACAGGTAAAACTCCATATAGCCTTGTGTATTGATCTGAAGCTGTTTTACCTTTAGAATTGCAAGTTTCCTCATTGCGGATAGCTCTCTCCGGCCTCCTCGATGAAAGTCAAAACAATGAATTACGCATTGCTGACCTCGATTCGGTAGAGGAGGAACATGTAAAAATGCTTGATCAAATTGAATGGTACCAAACATAATAGAGGCAAAGGCACAAGCACGATCTCCATAAATGCCTGATCAAAGAAGGAGATCTAGTTCTTAAGGCTGCTTGAGAAAATCCAAATAAATTCTCAGCCAGCTAGGAAGGGCCTTACTTAGTTACCAAGGCATACAACAATGGAGCATTCAAACTTGCTGACATGGACGGAAACAAGTTCGCCAATCCTACAAATCACTTGTACTTGAAAAAGTACTATGTATGAAAAACTTGAGGTACGTCATAGTCTTGGCATCATGACTTAAAACTGATACCACAGAGTAGTCCTAGCATCATGACTTAAAAATGATACCACAGAGCAGTCTTGACATCATGACTTAAAACTGATACCACAGAGCAATCCTAGCATCATGACTTAAAAATGATACCACAGAGCAGTTCTAGCATCATGACTTAAAACTAATACCACAGAGCTCTATCTGGTATGACACTAAACTGCTACATCTGTTTGCCATGACATAAAACTAGCACCCAGAGTCCACTAAGACTATAAACTAGTTTGCCTCTTCATAGTTTGCTATTACTATAAACTAGTAATGCACGATCCACTACGATGCTAAATTTGTGTAGCGTTATGACGTGAAACTAATCCACAACAGTCCGCTAAGACTATAAACTGGTGACATCATCAACGACCAGGCAAAACTTGAAAAGATGTGTCGTTGCAATCAGCTGTTCATGTTTCACAAAGACTTGCTGCACAATTTCCCTCATGGGCTTTAATGAGGCTAATGTTTTTCATGATTCTATCTGCTTTAAAAATTGCACACGTGATGACTCCATCTCTTTGTTTAAAGTGCTTAGTTAATCGATTCATTTGTGTTTTTCTTGTCTTCTTGGAGTTACGTTTGCAAGTTGACGCTCCTGAGATGTTTGTACACAGATGCATTTCATTGTGATGATAAGGTATCACATTTTTCCTGATGCACATAACTGGGTTAATCAATCTGTTCATAAGTACATTTCCAACTCCTGATGCATCCCCTATTTTCCCCATCATGTCCCAATTATCCTACTCAGCTATACCCCCAGATAAAGTCCACTCAGCTCAACACTCTTGATACACTGTTCCACACTGTAACTCCCTAAGAAGTTGCAATGCAAAACATAGTACACAATGCATGACACAAAATGCAAGCACTTGAACACGAGCATAACACTAAAAGCAAGCTCTTTCAAAAAGACCAAAGAGAAAAAGAAAAATAAAAGAAAAAGAAAGACAAAGAAAGGCAAAAACAAAAGAAAAGAAGAAACAAACAAGAAAAACAAAAAGAAAAAAGAACAAAAAAGGTCAAAGAGAAAAATGCACGAAAAGGTCTTCATGACCCCGTTGACATCATAAATCATGAACTGTTGGCTCTTCTCATACAAGCCCTAGGCAAGAAGGAAATTGTCTTGAAAAATAGTTACACTCATGTCTTAAAGAGACCATGTTGCACATCATCACGTGGCTTTGGCTGTTTACAATGGGCCCTACAAATACTTTGTAAGAGTCCTGTTTCTCCAAAGAATGCACCTCCTATGTCTTGGTCTTAAGTCTACTGAAAACCCGGTTGTTGACAAGGACCAATGACATAACTTGTTCACGAGAGAGCATTCCTCTCCCACAAATTCCAACAACAATTTTCACCCTTGACCAACTCCTGATTTCCTGGTTACAACCAATCCCTTGCATCTTAAATTGCATTTTCCCAATCCCATGTACTTTTGGAAATGGTGCGATGACATTTAGCCAAGGGCTAATGGTTAATGTTTGGTACTTGGTTGTTCATGGTGTTTTGCACTTCTTTGTCGATGCCTCTCAGGTGAATTCCTCTAGACGTCAACAAAGAGGGGCCAATGAAACACCACTAATTTCAGCCTAGCACTTTAACATGAAAATGACTCAAGCACTTTCGAGCATTCAGAAGGAAAAATTTGGCTAAGGCATTGAGCTCACACCCAGCCTGCCTAAGGCAGTTTGCTCACCCTCAGCATGAACAACTCCAAGTAGCACCAAAATCAAATCAAAAGTGGAAGACAATTACTCAAAGTTCAAAATTCCAATGTTCAACGTCCAGCATCCAAAATCGCAAGTTTTTTATAGGTCACGCTGTAGGTCATGCTGAGCGTGACCACAGTGTGATCTACCTAAAACAGGCTTCGAATCAGACATATTCAAGCTCAAATTTCCAGATCCAGATCACACATAAATAGGCAGAAGTTGTACTTAAAAACATGCTTCAAAAAATTCCAAATTTGGTGTCAAAAATTACATTTTTCCTGCCTCATGCTTAGGTCACGTTGAGGTCACGTCCAGCGTGACTGCCCAGCATGACTCATGCTCAAGTCACACTGGGGTCACACCCAACGTGACTGTAGCATGACTACCAATCATGCTTGCATGAAAACATTTCAAACGCATGTCGAAGACAACTAAAGCCCAGACAACTCACATTGGAAGCCCTGGTCAAACAGAAATGCCTCGAACAGCCTCAAATCGACATCTCGACATCTTGCAGCACTCAATCCATGGTCAAGCGAGCTGGGTCAAATTTCTCTTGTTGTACATTTCATTGTAAATCCCCATTTGTGGGCATGTTAGGCCCTCACGGTCTAAATTAAAGGTACTTTCATGGGCTTGAATAACCCACAAATTGTAAGATGCAATGTATCTGGTCAAGAACGTAGCTTGCCAACACACATCCAACTCATACACAGTTGTCCATTGGACATGTGTTACGAGATCTACTTTCCCCTCATCTCCCAGCTGTTGATTCCATTCTAGAATTCCGCACCTGAGCCCGGCCCAACCCTATAAATATCCTGTCAATTCACATGAATCAGGGACGATTTTGGGGAGACATTGGTAATTCTGAGAACATACGCAAAATCAGTGAATCCTTGGGTGCTCAGCACACTTGACTCCTAGCATCCAAGCAGTTCTCATGTACATCATCACATCATTCACATCACTACGTCACATCACCCCGGGGTTAGGCATCTGACTTGTCGTCCATGCACATGCAACTACGTCTTGACCGGTGCACATCCTTGCTTAAACAATACAATACAGTTTATTATTGCCTACCATTTACATTATTTAATCTATTTACGTTTTATTTACAATTTACCTTTTTTTATGCTTCGTTTACAATTCAGTGTCTATTTACACTCTGCGCTCTGTTTATATTTCGTGTCGTTGTTTGCATTCCATTTACACTGTTTACAATAACCCCAGTGCTAGCCATAGTTTACGCTAGGGGAAGCCCTTGGTTGATTTGCGTGCAGACCATCCAAGGTACTCTGCCTTCATTTCCTTTTCCAGCTTGCCCTCAAGCGAAGGCAAGGTCAGCTATGCGTGCCCAAAGATCTTTTGGTGTCTATTTCCTTCCAGCCTTACATCGATGATTTAGGTCAGTACACCCTTGATCTCACAAGTCTTTTGATAGTCTCTGTAACATTTGATTTTAGTTTGGGTTTCAAATAGGACTCTGTGGGATCAAAACTACATCTTGGTGAAAATGTTAAGATTTTGGCTAGTATAGATAACATTGACATTAGTGTGATCGTCACTACTAATTGATCTTGTTAAATGGCATCATTGATCTACATGATTGACATGCAATCTCATTTCCAAATCTCCCAAGCTCCTTGACATTGTCATGGTACCATTCGACATTAATTCGGAGCTCAAATGAGACCTCGATAGCTCAAAACTACAAATCAGAAAAAATGCTGGAAAATTGGCCTAGATGTTGTCACTGACACTAACATCAACATTTCTAACACATGTAAAATGACTTCCCTCACACTTCAAGTCAACATCCAATGTCATCCTCTAGCCTCACAGGTGTCTCAGGAACATCTTGACACTATTTAGCATGAGTTTGGGTATCAAATAGGGCTCCAAAAGGCTGAAACCAATACCTGGGAAAATTTGGCAACATTTCTTTAAGTGTTGGTAACACTAACACTGACACTAGTGTCACCTCTTTAGGTTGCCAAACTTTCCAAACATGAAGGTCAAACTTACCTTCCTTGAACTCTAGATCAACTTTGGAAAGCAACAATTAACTTCAAGCTTGGATTTAGTACCCCTATGTTAAAGATGGTAACCTTAATCCTATAAATAGGAATTCAAATTCCAAGTAAGTTTTTTGAGATCTTAAGAACATTTTTGAGATTTTGAGAGATTGTGAGTATGGTAGCAGACCTTTCAGCATCACCAGCATGCTCCACGACCATACCTATACCTCCAAGGCTAGCATTGACATGCCTTCAACATTACTTGACCAATGTTTGCATTGGTTCCTAGAGATAGAACTTTCCAATCTCTAGCATTACCTTCCAAAAATAGAATTTTCCAGGCTTTGGTGTTAGCACCGAGACACATAGTTGAAACTACCTCATTTTGAGTCCAAATTGATTTTGAATCATTCTTGCAACATCTCCATCCACCTACCTACCATCTAGAGGTTCAAAATTACCCATCAAACTCATAGTTTGCTCTCAAATCAAGCTTATGTTACTAGTTTTCACATATGTAAGTTTTTGCAAATACTTGTAGTTTTGGCTTTTCATAGAAGGCAAACATTGTTTTTTCATCAATAAAGCATCATTGTTTGCTTGGGAAGGGAATCTAAATCCTTCCCCCATATCGTGGTGTCTCATATTTACTATTTTATGTTCATTTTATGCACATTTTGCACCTAGAAATTATTCCATCTCCCTAAGCATATTCTACACTTAATCAAATTTGTTTTTTTTTTTTTACTTTCTATAGTTAGTCATTTTTCTAGCATTCTATACTTAGCTATTTTTCAATATTTAAACCATATATTTTTTATCATTTCCCTACCATTCTAGGTTCGTGTTTCATAGGCTAAGTCCACATTCGATTGAAGATTTGTGCCTTGTTGTGTCATTATCGTTGACTTAGTGAAGGTTATATTGAATCAAAGATTGTTTGTGACCATGAATTGAATCCTTTTATACTTAGTTCATAGAGATTTTCTTGCAAAGCCAAAGTAATTTTAGAGGACAATATTAGCAATAAAGTGTTACCTAAGTGGTAAGAGTTTTGGCAGGAAAAATCACAGTCATGGGCCCCACTCAAGTGAGCTACACCCAATTATGAAAAAAAAAAAAATCTAGAAAAGGAATTGTAAAAAATGTGTTGTAGTCCGCTAAATGCAACCAGGTCTTAGTAGACTTAAGTAAAAATTCAGTTTCATTAAGTAAAAATTCAGTTTCATTAAATTTTTACATAACTGGTAAAAGGCTAGCTATTCCCCCTAGTTCCATACAAGTATAATGGCTTTCCCTTGTATTGTGATTTTTGATATAAACAACTTTATTTATATCTAACCATGTGTAAATTTTACGGATCCAATTTAAATACTCGCAGGCCCCTAAAATGGTTTCTTTGAGATAGGACAATCGTTGCTCTCTGTGATGCACCTTTGCCAGTGGAGTATCATTTGTGCAATGTAGATTCCATTGCATTGTTGAAACTCTTTGGTTCAAAATGTAGATATTCTTCCTTCAGTTCATGAAATGATGTTCTTTGCTTATTCGAACTTGCAAAGTCTGTGATACAAGTCAAGAGTTTGCAGGAAATGCCATGCTCTTCAATCTTCACTGTTTACATATCCAGATCAAGTTATGAGAGGATATGCCTTCCTTAGAGAGTTTTGAGTCGTTTCAAAAGGTCTTATATCCAGCTCTTTGTCAAAGCTACACTGACAGGAGCGTAGCAAACATTAATTCAGCAAGTGCAACAGCAATCCGTAAACATTATTGAGCTTGGGAATTGTGTCCGCAGCTTTGTTAATTTTACAGTATAATCGGTTATCTGAAGTTACGTAAAAGTCGAGGCACTAAAAAGAGAAATGCTTCAATATTGAAAATTTGGAAACGATTAGGGACAACTGTGATCTCCTGTTACTATGCTGTTTTTTTGTTTGTGTGAACGGCATATAGCATTTACCATTAAAAAATGGCGTCCTTATTCCCACACTTTTTTTTTTCAAAATAAGTGTTAGCGTTAAGGGCTGCCAACTGCCTAAGCTGCAGGTACTTACCACATTTCACTGCACAATCCACTCCTTTTAACTAAAACTCATTTGTTTCGAATTGTTCAGGAGTTAAAATTACGATCACATTAAACTTTAAACATATTGGAACACAGTTTTGAATTCTGAGACCTCCAAATAGTTTGGTGAAGTTAAAAATGTACTTTAAACACATGTTTATAGTTCCCAAAACTCTAAAATATGCAAGAGAGCTTGTTGTCAGTCTTCATTTGTGTTGTTTCCATGTTAGAAATAGCAAAGCACAGCCCTTTCTATGTTTGCACATTTCCATTGTAAGCCTCGGAGAGTGTCTAATGAATTGACTTTATGTAAAACAGGCATAAAACTATTAGCAAACATATCTTTTTTTAACAAGCGAAAAAACAGTATATTAATAAAAAAAGATTTGAAGTACACTATCAGATACTAATGGTGGAAACAATTTCTGAAGCTTTCTTCATTTAACAGTCAAATGCCTTGCACTGGTGACATCCAGACTTGATGCCTTTGAGATTCTATTTAAAATTTTCAGGATTTGCTTCTCAAGAAGCTTTCAAAAAATAACACCTATCATTATCAGTTTTGGATGAAACACAGGTAATTTTGATTCATTCAATGCTTTAGAAAAAATACATAGTAGCCTTTAAATTCTATACGTTGGAATCATTTCAAAGCAAACCTGACAAATGTTGAGGGTGATACCATAGCACCAATTTGCAGGTAATGCCATCTCATGAGTAAAGCCATCCTCTGTTAAGACTATATATTGAATATCCAGAGAATCATGCTGTGTTTCAGCAATGTGAAAAGAAAAGAAAAAAGGATATACTGTGCTAGATAACAAAGTTTCATTTGGATCAGTGAAGTACAGCACTAGGGAGTTTCACCATAAGAAAGGTACAAAAGGATAACTCTTGGAAAGGAAAAAAGCCCAAATCATCTATTAGTTTTTGTACCATCGATGATGTATGTTCTGGTTCCAACAAAGCAGATAAAGGGGATGCTTTGCTAATGAGAACAAGAAACTACCAGCCTATTTGAATTGGAATTAAATGGGCATTCGGAAATTTTATAATTGCAGATTGAGTTATCGATGATGCTTAATTTGAAAACCTTTAAATACACTGATCATATCAATCTTGGAAAAATTCAGGCAACGGTAGGAAGTTGTTGCCAAAAGAAGTTTAAAGCTAACTTAGTCACTTCAATGGTGTCATACATGAAACAAGCCAAAGAAGAAAATGAAACTTTCACAAAACACGACTTCTATGCGTTAATGTATTGAATATTTGGTCAAAAACAAAGTAAGAAACTAGTTGTAAAATCATGACCGAGATATCTTGATACTTCAGATATTTGTATTAGAACTTAGTCTTTACTTTTTTTCATTATCTGAGAAACTACAAAGAAAATGTTGGACAGCCAAATAAATAAAACTTATCCATTTTCATAATTATACATCCGGCAAAAGACATTTTATCAGAGTATTCTCTTTTTACAAGCATTTTAGAAAGTACAAATTTGTAACAGGAGGTGAAAAGACTGATTTAAGCAACCTCCATGATTGTCTCCAACTGAGAAACCACATTGGATTTCCAGCCTGATTGTTTTATAAGATACTGATATGCATTCATTACATTCTTGTTCGTTGATGACCTTATACCCTCCATGTTTCCCTGCGACCTAAGCACATCTCTAGAGGCAAAACTATACTCACTCTGGCCTTGAAATTGAAAGTTTGTGCAGGGTTCATGATGATTATGGTGACATGTGGGCAGTCGGGAGAAGGAAAGTGACTTAATGGCTGATGTGGTCTTCAACAGAAGGGATGCCAGATCTTGGATTGTAACTTTGAATCTGAATTTCCTACGAGGAAGAAGAAAGTAAATCTCATCCAATTCCAAATATTGCCATTTTTTAAGCTCAACCATCATTTGCCCTGGTTGAACACTATCCCAACTGCATATACAATGCTCTTCCTCCCCTTGTGCAACATGTTCGTTTGCTGCCTCCGCTGCTCTCATCCTGTCTTTGTATGCAACAAATTCAACTTTCCCATCATGACTGCCTTCATGACAGAGAATAAGAATTGCAGCTCTGGTTGATTCTTCCTCCACCATAGGTGTGACATTTGTGGAGATACAGGAACCCATCCCACCTTTTTTTCACAATGAACCACTACTCTTAGAATACTCTTGATCTGGGATTCAGAACCAGTAAACACTCCAGAAACTGCACTACCAAATCAGCCTCATTGGCCACAGTTATATATCAACTCTACTTGGAATCTGAAGAGGACAGGATCATAAAACAATGGACTCTGACACAAGAGACAGCTGGATCTGCAGTCATGGCAGCCGGCAGGAACCAACCTCAAAATTCTATAGGGAAACGAAGTTTCTGTGTTGGGAATTAGAAAAGTGCATAATTTTCAAGATTTGTGGAAAGGTTCAAGGCCTCCGACGCAAACTTGCAGGAATACCCCAAGATTCTTAACAACCATAATCCACTATGATTTTTTTGTTTAATTAGCAATGCTAGTTAATTAAATCTGACTGACTAGACCAAATATGGAGTACACAAGAGGACAACTCGAAAGGAATCTTTGGTGATTAATAAATCCATCAAGAAAGTTGATGCACGCACCATGAATTCTCCACCAAATAGATGAGCACAGGATCATGGACTATTGCCTCAAAATGGCAATGTGAACTTCATGCTTGGTAATTTTATATGATACAATCGTTTTCTTTGTTGCCGATTCTCCACATGGGAAGCATCACAAGCTTGGTGCTAATAGACGGTACACAGAGGACAATGTTTTGGTCATCATTATTTATTGCTTTGAAAATTGATAAAATGCAAATGTACGAACAGTTGACTTCGCTTATCCTGCAAGCCTAAAATTTATTAAGTAATCTTCAACGAAATTTGCCGGACTCTTGTCGGTCTATCCTCAGTTCCTCATATTAAGCAATGATACCATCAAAATAAACTTCTCATCTGAAGTAGTTGATTACTTGATTTGGTAGCTTGATTCAGTGTAAGGGGTAAAGAACACAGAAATAAGAGAAATAGTAAAATATGTTGAGATAATTGAGGTTTTGCTATTACATTTTTGAGATGTCAATCGGACCATTATGGTGCCTTCAGGTATCACATGGTCCAATGTATGAGGTGAACAACCATAAACCTTATGTTCTAATCAAGCAAGCTATACGTTATTGATATGTATGAAATTTTCTTCCCTGTGATCTCATCACCCACTTTTTCGTTCCTAAATAGAAATTGAATTCAGCGAAGAAATGGCAATTTTGGTTGTATTTTAAAATGGAGCACCATACGCTGTTTCGGTTATAAAATGTTCATGAGGTGGCACCAAGAGAAATAATTACATTTTTTTTATATACATCCAAATGGTATCATGCATCTCCTAATTTCCCTTGATAGTTTTTAAAAATTAAAATTTTTAACACCATCATCGTGGTGGACGTGAAGGTAACATATCATTTAATTTGATGATAATGTATTGCACGGTTCTAGCCAGGGCCTCATAATTTTTTTGAAACCTTGCATGGCTTTTAAGAATCCCATTAAAAACATGTACAGGGTTGGTAGAGTTTATATGATTGCCTTCATCCCGCATACAATATTTGAAGTTTGATTAACAAAGAAAACTAGAAAAGCATTTTCTGTGTAGCCTCAATTGCGTCCACAGAGGGGCTTAATTGCATCCAAAAGCTGTTTCTGGAAACGGTTCCTGCTTATTCATGCCTAGTTTCCAACGTCAAATATATTGTGCTTGATATGAAATCAGGTTTCCTTTACTATGCTCATACAACTCCGTGAATTTGTTCGTTACATTATGCATTCGCGATATGCAACAATGTATGTGCATGAAAAGTGAAAGAACTGGCTGACAAGTAAGAATTGCTTCATAAGGGTGTTTGCTGCCCAGCAGTCTAACAATATATACTATTCTTATCTAATGTTAGCAACTTTATCTGTGCTTGGTAGTTACGACCTTACCAATATAATTCTTTATTTCCTTCCAAGTCTCAACTTACCTTGCCATTCTTGCCAAGCATATAAAAGTTTGAGCATATTTCACTGTCCTTTTTGGAAATATTTTAAGTACGTGACTTTGTAAAGAATCGATTTGATAATGAAAGGAGCTGGGTATCTAGCTAACTGGTTAATGACGGTTACAGTATATTCAAGGTTAGTTGCATTTGCAAAGAGTGATTTGTTAATAAACTATATTTCCAATTTCTCATGTATTTAAGTTACTAGATTTTAATGGGAAAAATCTAATTACACTTAGGCTTTCGGAGAGATGATGAATCAGAATCAAATCAAATATATGGAAGATTGTCTAAGGGCTTTTATCTTCTTCAAGATCGTCTATTCAGGTACTCCATAAAGCAAAAAAAAAAAGGCCAAAATTTTCATTTAGTTAAAGCGTTTCTATTACATTAGTTAGTAAACACCGAAAGTTATGAGGCATAGCCTAAGATCTAAATGCAAATGCAATCTGATTTCATTAACTTGGCAACAAATAAATACTTTAAAAAGTTCTCTCTTTAATCGTCTAAAGCAGCCCATCAGACAATGACATTCTTATGGGCCATGTCTCTACAGACTGTCAGGCTCAAAGAAAATGTTCAGTTCATTCATTTGACATGTATCGCATTTAAACTAGAGTCTGATAGAGATATGGTTCCGGATAAGAGGGTCCACATTGCATATTGGAACATTGATGACTGGTTGGCAAATTTATTTGTGGCAATAATACTAATCAGTTTCACCGATTCCACCAACTGAATTGATAGAACGTTTGGCTATCCATAATGATTGGTTGATGGGAGATTCGCTGAATCCGTGTCTGTTGCAGCTACCACATGAACCGAATCCATTTTAGGTCATCCGATGCCTCATTAAAGCTTCAACATTGCTGAAAGCTGGTGTATTGAGAAAAAATGATTGATGTTGAATTGGTGAAAGTGTGAGAACAATGGAATGTGAAATGAGAAAATGAGAGAATAGCTCAAATTTTCAAGGAAGATTCGTGTGGAATCATTATTCTAGATATTTTTCAAAATTATAGGCCTTACATTTATTTACAAAAAATCAGGTGGAGCAATACTACGGGGTAATGAAAAGTTGTTCTACACTAATAATAATAAATAAATTTTGAAAAGGAATAATGAATTAGGACACAAATAAGTTTACCTATAAATTTATAAAAACTAAAAAAAATCAATTTTTGTTTTTTCTAAATAGTGACAAAAGATTATACATGGCTTTGGTTGTTAAGGTACAAGTCAAATTATTAAAAATGAGGTGCTAACTTAGTGGGAAGACTCTTGATTTGAAAGCTTAAGTTCTAAGTTCAATTTTGGTAGGCAACGTTGAGTTATAAAATTGTAATTAGTAGGCAATATTGGGAATAAAAAAGTAGAACAAATCAGAATGAACAAAATCACTTAGAGTGTAGCATAGTGGTCAAGGCACTCACTTTTAGTGGGGAGATTGTGGGTCCAATTCCACATCTACTTGCTATGACTAAGGGGTATAGAGATATAATGTTTCTCCAACAAATCTGATTTTTTTAGTGGATTTGATATTTCTCTAGTGAATCTATTTGGAATTATGTATAATGTTGCTAAATTTAGTAGATACTCCTTTAAGTGGATTTACCACTTTTTTTGCCATTCTATAAACTACTTGATGATTTATATGAATTTATTACTTAGAAAATTTCTAGAAAGTATGTTTTTATGCAAATTTTGGGTTATTTACATTGTTCCTTAAGTTTTTGGAGTCATTTAAATCTGGTTTGGAAAGATCAAGGTTTGGGTGTTGACCATGCACATTATTTGTCAAACTCATTTTTGTTGGTAAAATTTGTTGATTTGACGATGGTTTCTAAGACCCTTATATTGGTGTTTTCAATCATTGTCATGCTTTATTAATTATTCGAAAGTGTGAACTGCCTCTTTTAATCCAACATCTTTTGAATTTTGAATGGTTTATTGTTTTGTTGAATTGCAAATCTTCCATTGATTTTTGAAAAAATTGAGAGACATTTTTTCTTGAATTGGGTCAATCAAACATTTTGAAATCTTAGCTGCAGCTAGTGGTTTTCATAGCATTTGATATATGATTGATATAGCATTTGATAAATGATTGAGGTCTATCTTGATTCTCTTTAGCAAGAAATTCTTCTACATGATGGTGGAATTGATTATGTTCAAAAGGTTGTTTATTATAATCTTCCAACGTCATGTCATTATTGTTATTGAGAGAGTCATATGTTTGATTTATGTCCTTTAAGGCTATGAAAAAAAGCTGTGCAAGCACATCAGTACCAAGGTAATACAAAGACTAATAAGGTTTTTCTTACAAATGGTGTAAATCCTACTAAGGTTTGTTTTAATAGATGCTATAGATCCTATGATGATTTTTTTTTTGCTAATGTTTATTATTCAAAAAAAGTTACCTTTGAGGAAGGTTCCAGTTAATCAGTTTCAAAGAATTTTTTAATGACTAAGGGAAAACAAATATTTGTTCCTAAGGTCTATTGATAATGTAATAATGTTGATTCTATTGACAAGGTTGGGCCCTCTTTCCCCTCTACCCAATGTTAAATTTTTTCATGGAACATTTGACTCTTTACTCGAGTAGATGTTTTTTAGGATTAGTTATAACGATAAAAACCTTAAAACGCATATCCAAAATTGTTAGGTTTTTCCTTTTTGTTGATTTGGAGTTTCTTCTCTCTACAATACTCCTCTGCTTTTATACTCTAAGTCTTTATTATGTGTGTGTGCATCCAACCACTCTCCCTAGTAGTGGTATAGTGTAAAGGTCAAGGGTTACATTTACCCCAGTGTAATAAAGGGGTGGGGACTAGAAGGATATAGGTTTAATTTTTGCTTCCCTTGATAGGTCCCATCTTGGGGTCATAACTACCTTGCTCTGATGAAGAAATTGAGCACCACCTACCCTGATGTGATGAAGAAATTGAGCACCACCTACCCTGATGTGATGAAGAGGTGATGCTAAGAAAGGGTTGGGCTACAAAACTTCTCTTGTGATGAAAATGTTGGTCATGAAAAAGTTATGCTACGAGGTTTACGTTGCAAGAATATTTAGGCACCACGAAAAGTTTACCCTATGAAATTCGCAGCAACGAAAAGTTTACCCTGTGATATTCGCAGCAATCTCTTCAAAAATTTGCTGGTCCTTACTCAATTTATGGGGTCTTTCTATTCATTATATTCATTACATTCTGTTTATCTGTAAATTATTTTACCTTATATTCCCTGAATCGATTACACAATTAAACGCAAAGTGTAGGTGTTCCTATCCACCGAAATAAAACAGGGAAATATCGTTTCAGGTTTTAAACGAAGAGACGACCAAAAAAACGGTGTCGATATCTTGATGTATGTTCACGTGATGGTCGCTATGCTACATATGTTGCCATTGCCGAGATTTGTGGTATGTGCAGTGCGATGTATTTTCCCCTGATGATTGCTATGCTCCATATATGCTGAGATTTGTGGTATGTGCATGGAGTTGGTAAAAGGCAATAGGCAAATAAACAATAACCGCGCTCTTACCAGCTCAGCGAATGTCCATCTCAGATCTACATTCTGCAGCAAGAAAGATAGGGACCAACATTCTACATGGAAAACCTAGTGAAGGGAAAACCAACAGAAAATGGCTAAAGCAAGGACAATGCCCTGAAAGCCCTCATCATACCAAGGTTATGGTCTATTTTCTTTGTAGAGGAATGGCTTTTGATAAGTAAATTACCATTTCTAAATTTAGACATTGTATTCTGTGATTTCAAAAAAAATCATTATTTGGTCAGCTACATGAGTTCTTTTTCACCATCATTTGCCTCTATGAAAAGCTAGATATTTCTTCGTTTCTTCAAATCATCATCAATCAATTGATTGCTGTGCCTTGCATCTGGGAATACCCTGGCATCTGCAAAATTTGAAAAAGAAACTCATCCATGAAATTTGGCAATGTTTTACAACCATCCTGACACTAATCCTTCTCCTTTCATATCTGAGCTTAGGACTCACATTGGCGAAGTTAGTGATTTAAAATCATTAAAATAATACATGTTTGAATCTAGATATTTTAAGTCAATAACTAACTAATGACAAAGATTGTACTTTCAAAAATATATATCAACTAGGATTTGGCTTCACAGGACATGATTCAACATGAACAAGTACAAATTCATTTACAGCAACATCAGCCACTTTTTTTTTATCACCTGTATCTTGTATTATGCATTTAAACCATGATTATTATTATTAAATTGCAGCAATGCTACCACAAATGTGAATCCATTCTTCCAGGAACAATAACATAGTCTTCTTCAATAAAATTTACCTGTGTTGAGCCTCCACACTGCTTCCAACAACTATATAAAAATAACATGTTTCCTGATAAACATCGCAAAAATGGTGACAACATTGTATCTAAGAAATTTCTACGATAGTGTCCAAATGAGATCCCATATGTGACTGAGATCTGCACTCTGGATGCTTTAGTAGAGACTGGTAACACCATTGCTCCTCTCCACTGTATTGGGTATCTCTTTCTTTCCTGTTCGGGGTGGGACCCAAGCTTTCTATCATGGCAGCTGCCCTGCTTCTGCTCATGAACGGTGAGAGTGACAGCTGGGGAAAAGCAAGAGACTAAAGGGCTGAGGCAGCTTTGAACACAAAAGATGACATGTCTTGGATTGTCGCCTGGAATCTGAGTTTCGTCCGAAGAAGAAAAAGTAAATCTCACCCAATTCCAAACATTGCCAAGTCTTAAGCTCTCTCAACTTGTGCCCAACATAAACACTCTCCCAACTGCAAATGAAATAGTCCATGGATACTCCTTTGCCACTTCTGCAGCCATCACTCTCTCGTTGTATTTCATATACTCAAGTTCTCCATCACTATCCGTGTCAGATAGAATGAGAATCACTGCTTTTTTGATGCCTCCCTTGTCACAAGAGTGGCATCTGTAGAAATGCAGAACCCCATTTTGCTTTGATCAAACTCTTTGACCCAAAATGCCATAATTCTTCTGAATGAGTTCTCTTTCCTTGGTTTTTCAAACATCGCTAATACCAGTCTGTCAAGGGTTTCGCAGTTTTCATGAAAGGTTCTGGTCTTTATTGTTTAAATACTGAACTGAGAGAACATACAGTGCTCAGGGAAGCAGAGGCCCCAGGGGAGGGAGAAATGGAAAATTATTGAATTGAGGACACGTTTGCCACATTGTAGGCTGTCATGGAACGACATTGCTCATGAGCTGTTGCTGCTCTAATGAGCAGTGACAACACAGTACACATGATCATGATAGATAAAGATGATGATGCTTGCACATTTTATGTTAACCTCAGTACATAAAATCAGATTGGTGGTGGGTGGTTATCCTTTCACTTTCCTTGACAACCAGAGTTCCCCAAGTGGACTGATTTCATCGGTAACATAGACACTGTGCGAGCAGCCAGAGAAGAACAGCTGCGTGATGGTAGAGCAGTTGCCAGGACATAGATTTTCATTTGCTGGCTTTACTGCTATTCAAAAACCACTTGTCTTTATCTTTATTAGTTCATGGCTGTGGTTCACAGGTTGTCCCTGTACTTGATAGAGTGATTGCAAACATGCACCAAGTTAAAAAAAACAAAAACATAAAATGCACTGACCTTGAGATGACTGCATGCACAGTTCAGAGTAGTTTCTGGTTGTTGCAATGTGCAGCTTCCCTCCACTTGAGTCATTCCAAAAATCCAAACATCTGGCTGCCTGTACCACTGCCACATTACCAGTCTCTGTACCACTGCCACATTACCAGTCTCTGTTGTGTAACAGTTAATAATTGAGCAACTGCAACTACAGTTTCGAGACTTTGTTCAGCTTGCCGGTTGTGATTTGCTACGTGTGACGGCAACTTTGTCAATTTTCAGGAGAGAAAGTTTGATTTCAAATTATAATACAGGGAATGAAGAAAGCAAAAGGATACATCATGATAAATTTGGTAGGTGATAAGAGAGGAGGATCTCTGATTTCTATGTTGTTTTCTGTCCTGATATATAAGACATGTAGTTATGGACAATGGCCTACTCATTCTCACAGCTGGCTGTCATTTTGTCTGAAAGCTTTTGCTTCTGTCAACTTTATGTAGAGCTTATCTGGAGGAAATAATTGCCACATTCACTGCAGATTTTATTTTTAAAACAGAAATTTTTTTCTCCTCATTGTGAGGATTGTGTTATATTAAAATTACGTTAAACATGAAACACAATTAATTAGAAAATCTGTTTCATCTCATGTTTATATTTCTTAACATAACGTAATAGCAGATTTCTAAAAATGTTTAGATTCAGGTTAAAACTAGCAGAGAACCAGACGTGCCATGTGTTTGTGATAATTCCAGGAAAATGTCTTATAAATTGATTTTATTTGGCCAAGACTAATTTATTTATTTTGAATTTAGAAGTTTGAAAGAGCCACTTTAATGATGTTGTTATTAAACAAAATCACAGGAAAGGCAATTTTACAATCAGATCAGATCCACAGCATTACAAGTAATTTCCAAAATTTAGCAAGGTTTTCTCATGGAATGGTCAAATGCTATATGGTGTTACCATTAACACTATGGCTTAAGACTTATTCCTTTTTGTCTTTTTTTATTAAAGCATCTCTAATGCTTACTGAAATACTCCAAACTGGAATGTTAGGCCATGATTATGAACCTGTAAGTGCTTCCAAGTAACCTTAGAAACAACATAGAATACTTACATGTGAATTTTGGAATAAAATTTATTGATCCTATCAATCTAATGAAAAATATAAAGTACACAAGTTTATAAGAATAACATTTAAACTTTGAGAGAACTTGGAAGCAATCCAAAAGCAAAGTATCATAGGATCAATTAACAACAAATCCTATCACAAAACTATGACATGGACCAAGGTTGCAAAGAGTTATATTATGCTTCAGTATCATCAAATTAAAAATTTGGACACTACTAAATGCCTATGCCTATGTTGTTTAGGGATAAGATTAAAGGAGCAGGCAAAGGTATTGAGAACCAAAGAAGGCAATATTGGAAGGCCCAAAGCTACCCATAATTTAAGAATATGAGACTAATTTAGCTTCATAAAACAACCTCGAATCATCTATTAAATTTGCCATCATCTATAATATACTAACGATTTTGCATAATAATTAAGTGTGCATATGGAGACCTTAGAATCACTTCCTAGATGATGGTCAATTGGAAATGCTATGTACCTTTAAACTGAATAGTTGAAATTGAAATATTATTATTATGACCCTAGACCCTTTGAATTCATTGGACAGTGAAAATGTACATTCCATAAGTTTAGAAAATATCATTAAATCAACCAAATCGGAAGGTGCATATGATTTGCTGTTTAAATGAACAAAAAAAACATGAAACTTCCCCAAAAACATGACATTTATGCATCAATGTATTTATATTTTATAAAAATGTTTTCTTAATTTCAATGACTGAACACATGAATTTTTTAAACTCCTGAATAAACTCAGGGATTTAGTGGGCAGAGTATTGTGAAATTGTGGTTAAATGAAATTTCATAGATTCTCTACTTCATTCTCTTAATCATCGTTTCCAGTCATTTTGTTTTTAAAATCACGGCTCTGCAGTCTTGAGATGTGCATTTACATGGAGTTTTTACTATGTATCATTATCAGGAAACTATAAGAAAAAAAGCTGAACATGCAGATGCATGAAATAACATTTCAATTTTCAGATATTGTTTAAACAAGATACGGAACAAAAAAACCATTACATTAGCAGTATTTCTGTGCAAGAATTTTTGAAGGTTCTGGATAGAAATGAAATCGCCAATCTAAACAACCTCCATTATGGTATCTAGATGAGAAGCCACTTTGGATTTCCAGCTTGAATGCTTTGCAAACCTTTGAATTGAATTCATTGCTTTCATGCTTCTGAGTGACCTCTTCCTCTGTTTCTCTGTTTGCAAGGCATGCATATCTCTAAAGGCAATATCATGCTCAATCTGATCTTGATACTGAAAATGTGTGCAAGGTTCATGATCATTCTGTTCATATGTCGGCATTGGGAAGAAGGGAAGCGATTTGAGGGTAGAGTTGGCCTTGAAGAGAAGGGATGAGATGTCCTGGACTGTAAGTTTGAATCTGAATTTCCTAAGAGGAAGAAGAAAGTAAATTTCACCCAATTCCAAATATTGCCATTTTTTAAGTTCAACCATCATCTGCCCAGGTTGAACACTGTCCCAACTGCATATAAAACACTCTTCCTCCCCTTCTGCAACATGCTCCTTTACTGTCTCTGCTGCCCTCACTCTGTTTTTGTATGCTACAAAGTCAACATTCCCATCATTGCTGCATTTGTTACACAGAATAAGAATAGCTGCTGTGACTGGTTCATCCTTCACCACAACAGTGACATTTGTTGAAACACAAGAACCCATCACACCTCTCACAATGAATCACTTCTATTTGAGTTCTCTAGATCTGAGATTCAGAAGCAACAAGACACCTAAAAACCTGCGTTACAGAATCAGTCTCAATGTCCAAAGTTATATAGCACTCTCTGGGGTATCTTAGAATAATAGAATCATTGAATGGTGGAATATAAAACAACAGCCAACTAGACCTGCACCCATGGCAGCAGGCAGCAATCAACCTTAGAATTCTTTAAAGAAATGCTGGTCTGTGTCATGGAAATATAAGGACTGAATAATGTAAAGATTTGTGAAAAGGTTCAGAGCCTCCAAAGCAGAAATTTTAGCGAGTATTACGACACGGGAAGATTCTAGAGAAACATAAATCCAGCATTTCCTTTTTAAATTAACAATGCTGTACTTTCATATCTGGCCAGCTAAACCATATATGAAGCCTGTTTGTAGACACACAAAACAAACATTGTAAATGGCATTTGTCAATTAAGAAAAGTCAGATGCATGTATGATTCAGTTTTCAAGCAATATCCAAGCACATTTTTCATTGATTATGCCTCAAGTCAAATGACATCGTGAATTTTGTGTATTATAATGTATAATTATAGATGATTGCTTTTAAGCTCATTTCCCTAACACATTCAATGGCTCCTTCCGATTCCCACATGACACTAATCAAGCGCACTAATGAAAGGTACATAGACGAGAGGACAAACCGTTTATTCATTTTTAACCATTGCCTTAACATTTGAGCTGTACAAAAATCATTATACTTGGGTTATAGTGCAAGCCTCACATCTATGACGTGTACTCACAGTCAATTTTGCCGTATCCTATATATTAAGTAGAGATAAACACATTTTAATTTTTTATGTCAAAGTATTTGTATCAACGAATCTGAATTGGTCGCTACTAGATAGTTTGAAGATAATGGTTAGGAAAAGAAGCTATGAAAAGCTCTAAAAAGCTAAAACCCAAAAGATATTATTTTATTTATATGGAAAAGATGTTAGTGTAGCCTCGCTTTTCCATGAACTTCGGTATTTATTTAATATCATTGAACACCAAATTTTTGACATAGTCACTACACCTATTTTTCAGATGGCAAAGTTATGGGTTTTATAGCTGTTTCCACTTAAAGGTGTAGCAGCAGCAGCGAAAAAGCCTTATAGTCAGACTCTATGGTGATGGGACACAATCAACCCTGCTATGTAGGTAGGGATTGCACTATCAACCATAAGTTTCCTTGTTAAAAAAGGGGTTTTCTTCGATTTGTCCTATTCCATTTTAAAAGTAAATCAGTTAAATTGAAAGAAATTAAAAGGAATTGAAAGAAGTTAAAAGACATTGGACCAGGATTACAAAACCTAGTGCTACAGCATAAACTTGTGTTAGTAATCTAGTATATTTTCTATGTTTCACTTGTCAAATGGTGTGCTTATGCATTAAGAAATATAAACCAAAAACATCCTCTTATTTTAATCAACCATTGAGATATAAAAAATAATTATGTTCTACTTCAAATCTTATTTTATTGATTTACTATTTATTTACTTGTTTAAAAACTAAAGAAAAATCCATGAATATGCATAAAAGCTTAGGTTAGGGATTCCTTGACAGAAGTTTAAATAGGCCTGTAGTTTGAAAAATTTCAAAGATGTTAAGTTTGAAAATATATGTTCTCAAGAGAAGAAGGGAATATGCATTTCTTTTGACTATATAAATATAAGTATGGCCTATCATCAAAATAGATAATTTTCAAAACACCTTCAATTTGTAACATAATATTTGAAAGTGAAATTGAAAATTTTACTTATGTCTATTAAAAACCTTTGGATCTATCAAATCAGTTGCAGAATTCCTTTTGATGACATTTTTTTATAAATTAAAACTCTTACCATTAAAATAACACCTCCTTGTAGGGTTAAACAATAAAAAAAATGTATAAAGCAAATAATTTTGGAAAGAACATAATTTTTAAACTTCAATGATATTTGGACTTCCGCAACCACGAATGAATATTTATGGTATTGTTTACCTTGATGAACGTTCATCCTTTCAATGCTCAATGCTACTTTTTGCTAAGCAACTTTAATCATGGTGCATAGATGACATACCGAGGACTCTTCTGAAATACCATTTTTAATTATAGTTCACATATTGAATATCTCCAGGACTGTATTTGTTATAAAGAATGAAAATAACTGCTCTTTCCGTCATCATCACGGAGGCAGCAGCATCTGTGAAAACCAATTAAAATAGGGATAAAAATGCTATCACCCATGATTAAAGTGAACGTGATCGATGTTGGAACTCATGTGATATCAAATATACCCACAGACCAGAAACATTTCTTATCAACTAGGCAACCTATCACTGGTGGTGCACTGCATAATGCCAAATGCCTGAAAATGTAATGATTACTCTCATGTTATCTGCAATATCACACATGTAATGTCTCTCTTTTTTAATATAATAATCCTTTCTTCTTGGACACCATTACATTAAAACGGACATATATTTGCTTTAAATGCACAAACTTGGTTGTTGAAGTTGCCACGTTTCTTCTTTAGCTATCACTTGTTTTACACTTTTTGCAAGGATGAACAAACGTCAACATGCAGCCTGTTATCGTGATTTTGGAACCCAAAAAAACATGAGAGAGATTTCAAAAGGCGTTCCTTTTTAGTTTTTCTTCCCGCAAGGCTGTTTCTTGTTATTTAGGTCATTGTTAATGTAAGGCCAATTGAATCCAACTGGACATGGCTGTGAAAGATACTGGATGACGGCTGAATCATCTAGTGAGCACTGTTCAGCTATTAGATTGGCACCAGTGCCATGGTTTAAGCCAAAAGTTTTTTGTTGTTTACCTTCAAATCAGGATTCCTTGTTTCAATTTTTATGCTTTGATACGTTATGAGCCTGAATACATTATGGATTCAAATCCAAATAGTAAAAATGGAAGTACTTTGTGGCATCCTCAAGCTCAACAGACTCAGACTCAGAAGGGTTGATAGGACAAATAACTCTGTTGCTAAAATGCTGAAGCAAACAGAAGGCTTGAACATATGACCTCAAATCACAAGCTGCATGCTATAGCAAACTAAGCAATGGCTCATTAACCCCTTGTGATCTGTGAACTTTTACAATCCTTGCCCATTGTAAAGGATACTAAACAAAATCTCCCACTTATGATCAGAATAATAAGTATATGTAGTGGATTACTGGATTATAGCCAATGCATATTTCAAATGCATAAAATTTAATTTTAGTATAGGAAACTTGAAGAAGTACTAAACCAGTTTTTCCCTCACTGTTTTTACGGAAGCTTTTTCCCCGTTGCTGACTCAAATGGGGGGCTTATGACCTGGGTTTTCTGTGCCAAAACTCTTACCAATCAGATTATTTTTAGAAATGTTTGTTTATTTTTTGAAATATCATGCTCCTCAATCTTCATTATTTACATATCCAAATGAACCCTAGAGAGTTTAAATCATTTCAAAAGGTCTTATATCCAGCTCTTTGTCAAAGCTACACTAACAGTAAGGTATCAAAAATTGAATAATTAAGCAAGTTCAACAGCAATCCATAAACATAATTGAGTTCGGGAATTGTGTCTGCAGCTTTGTTAAATTTACAGCATAAGCGGTTAGCTGAAGTTATATGGAAGTCGAGGTACTAAAAGAGAGAAAAGCTACGCTATTGAAAATTTGGTAGCGATTAGAGACATCTGTGATCTCTTGTTACTATCCTGGTTTTTCCTTGTGTGAACGGCATATAGCATTTACTATTGAAGAATGGTGTGCTTATCCACACACTTATTTTTCCCCCTTTTTTCTTTACTGCTTTGTTTTAAATGTTAGCGTTTTGAGCTCCCTAAGCTGCAAGCGCTTACCACAATCCATTCCTTTAACCTAAAACTCATTTCTTCGAATTGCTCAGGGGTAAAAATTAATATCACACTAAAGGATTAAATATATTGGAACACAATTTTGAGATCGTGAAATAGTTTAAGTGATGTTAATGGGAGTAGGGGTTATGCTACCAGGTTCAAGTTTATTTGCTTCAATAATAAGTTTAAATGATGAACTGTTAGTTTAGTGGTAGGAGTTTTGGCTTGGCAACCTCAACTCACAAGTCTCAATGGATGTAAGTAAAAATTTCAATTTCAATTTTATAGTTCCTAAAATTCTAAAACATTCCTGAGAGCTTGTGTTTAATCTTCACTTATGTGGTTTTCACATTAGAAATAGCAAAGTTCTGTCCTTTGCATCTTCAACTCACAATAAATTCTATTAGGTAGCACTGAGTTATAAATTTTTGAAAAAAAAAATCTATAAAAGGAATTTTGATAATATGCTCAGAGATCTAAAGGGTCTTATGAGTCTCAATGGATGTAAGTAAAAATTTCAATTTCAATTTTAAGAGTTCCTAAAACTCTAAAACATGCAAGAGAGCTTGTTTTTAATCTTCACTTATGTGGTTCTCATATTAGAAATAGCAAAGTTCTGCCCTTTGCATGTTTGAACATCTCCATTGTAAGCTTTGGAGAATGTCTTGTGAATTGATTTTCAGGCAATTTTGTTTTAAAGCTTTGATAAGCAGGAAAGATACTTTAATAAAACTATCACTAAACATTTGTTTTAAGAAGTAAAAAATATTACATTAATAAAATAAGATTTGCAGTACAATGCGATTATTAGTGAGCAAATCTCTTGTCAGATACTAATCAGGAAACCAATTCTGAAGCTTTCTTCGTGCAACAGTCAAATGCCTTGCAATGATGACATCCATACTTGGTGCCTTTGGAATTCTCCTATTTCCATTCTATTTAAAATGTTCAAAGGATTTGCTTCTCAAGAAGCTCTGAACAAGTAATACCTATCATTATCAATTTTGGATGAAAAAAAGTTAATTTTGCCTTATTCAATGCTAAAAAGAAACAAAGAAAATTTGCAATGTATAATAGCCTTTAAATTTTATAATTTGAACTAATTCAAAGCAAACCTGACGAACGTTGAGGGTGATACCATGGCACCAATGTGCAAGTAAGCCATCTAACTAAAGCCATCGTCTGTTAAGACTATATATTGAAGATGCTGAGGATCATGCTTTGTTTCAGTAATGTGAAAGGAACCACAATTGGATATACTGTGCAAGCTAGGTAACCAAGTTTCATTGGATCGGTGAAGGTCAGCATTGGGAAGTTTTACTATAAGAGGAGGACAAAAGGATAATTCTTGGAAGGGGAAAAGGCCCAAATTATTTATTAGTTTTCATGTAAGCAATGATATACGTCCTGTTTCCAGAAAAACAGGGAAAAGTTGGATGTTTTGCTAATGAGAAGAAGAAACTACCAGCCTATTTGAATTGGAATTAAATTGTCATTCAGAAATTTTAGAATTTCAGAATAATTGATAATGCTTAATTTGAAGGCCTTTAAAATACATTCAAATCAATCTAGGAAGGAACCACCGATCACGTAACAGTAGGAAGTCATTGCCTAAGGAAGTTTAAAGCTAAGTTAGTCACTTCAATGAGGTGTCTTACATGAAACAAGGCAAAGAAGAAAATAAAAGTTTCGCAAAAACGTGACTCCTTTGCATTAATGTATTCAATACTTCATCAAAAAGAATATGATTTTAAATTTATGACGGAGATATCTCGAATATTCTAGATATTGGTATTACAACTTGGAGGCTTTACTTTGTTTCATATCTAGAAACTTCAAAGAAACTGTTGGACAACAAAATACATCCATTAACTTCTCCACTTTCATGATTATACAACCGACAAATGCCATTTCACCAAAGTATTCTCTTTTTACAAGAATTTTAGAAAGTACAAGTTTGTAACTGCAAGTGAAAAACTGATTTAAGCAACCTCCATGATTGTACCCAACTGAGAAACCAGCTTGGATTTCCAGCTTGATTGTTTTGTAAGGTACTGATGTGAATTCATTACATTCTTGTACGTTGATGACCTTGTACCCTCTATCTTTCCCTGAAACCTATGCACAACTCTAGAGCCAAAATCATACTCATTCTGACCTTGAAATTGAAAGGTTGTGCAGGGCTCATGATGATTATGGTGATATGTGGACAGTGGGGAAAAGGGAAGTGACTTAATGGCAGAGGTGGTCTTCAACAGAATGGATGACATATCCTGGATTGTAACTTTGAATCTGAATTTCCTACGAGGAAGAAGAAAGTAAATCTCACCCAATTCCAAATATTGCCATTTTTTAAGCTCAACCATCATTTGCCCTGGCTGAACACTATCCCAACTGCATATACAACACTCTTCCTCCCCTTGTGCAACATGTTCCTCCGCTGCCTCCGCTGCACTCACCCTGTTTTTGTATGCAACAAATTCAACTTTCCCATCATGACTGCCTTCATTACAGAGAATAAGAATTGCAGCTTTGGTTGATTCTTCCTTCACCACAGGTGTGATATTTGTGGAAATACAGGAACCCATCCCACCTTTTTTTCACAAGGAACCACTACTCTTAGAATACTCTTGATCTGGGATTCAGAACCAGTAAACACTCCAGAAACTGCACTACAAAATCAGCCTCATTGGCCACAGTTATATATCAACTCTACTTGGAATCTGAAAAGGACAGGATCATAAAACAATGGACTCTGACACAAGAGACAGCTGGATCTGCAGTCATGGCAGCCGGCAGGAACCAACCTCAAAATTCTATAGGGAAACCAAGTTTCTGTGTTGGGGATTAGAAAAGTGCATAATTTTCAAGATTTGTGGAAAGGTTCAAGGCCTCCGACGCAAACTTGCAGGAATAGCCCAAGATTCTCAACAAACATAGTCAAGTATTTTCTTGTTTAAGTAGTAATCCTGCTTAATCCAATCTGACTGACTAGACCTAATATGGAGCGTTATGAGGCACACAAGAAGACAACTTGAACGGAATCTTCGTGATTAATAAATCCATCAAGAAAGTTGATGCATGCACCATGAATTCTCCACCAAATAAGTAAGCACAGGATCACGGACTACTGCCTCAAAATGGCAATGTGAACTTCGTGCTTGGTAATTTTGTATGATAAAATCGTTGTCTTTGCTGCAGATTCCCCATATGGGACCGATCACCAGCATGGTACTAATAGACGGTACGCAGAGGACAATGTTTTGGTCCTGCTTGTTTATTACTTTAAAAATTGATAAAAAGCAAAAGTACTAACAGTGACTTCGTTTATACTGCAAGCCTAAAATTTATTAAGTAATCTTACAACCATTTTCCGGAATGTCATCGGTCTATCCTCAATTCCACACATATTAAGCAATGATGGCATCAAAATTAAACTTGGCATCTGAAGTAGTTGATTACTTGATTTGGTAGCTGGATTCAGTGTAAGACCAGTAAGATGTAAAAGGTAAAGAATAGAGAATCAACAGAAATAATACAAGGTAACAGAAGTTTATTATTACTATTTTGAGATGTCATTTGGACATGGCTAACCTGGTATGCTACTTTCAGGTAACACATGATCTAACGTGTGATTTACATAATTCATATACTTTAATCAAATCAACTATACCTCTTTCACATTTAGGAATTTTGTTTTTTACTTCATCACTCACTTTTTTATTACCAAATAAAAATTGAGCTGAGCAATGAAAGGACAGCAACGGTTATTCTGGTAATTTGGTTGTATTTTTAAAATATAACGAATCCAAAATGGAATCAATTGTACATTTAACTTTTTAATGCACTCAAATTATTTTATAGATAATTATGAATGCAATGCAACCTGATTTTATAATAAAAAAATAAACATGACTGATGGCATCATTATGGTTGCATGACATGTCCATGAGCTGGCAAGAAGAGAAATAATTACTGAAAGTGTAACTGCATGCTATTACGTGGGAAGATTCAAAGCATCTATTGAATAGAGTTTAGAGTCATCTTATGATAATTTAACAGTGATTCAATAAATAACTGTAATATTATGCATTCACAATTACAATTTTTTGTATTCATGCAAATGCATGCTCTTAGTTTTCAAAAAAAGCGTCACACTACATTATCATCATGGTGAATGTGAAGGTAGCAAATAATTTGATTTGATGTTAATTTACTGAAGGGTTCTGACCAAGGCTTCGCAGATATATAATTTTTTTTTATATATAAACTTTAGATGGCTTTGAAGGATCGCATTAAAAGGGTCGCATTCAAACACCATGTACATGGTACGTAGCATTTAGTTTGTTGCCTTTCCGGCATACAAAATTTCAAAGTTTGATTAAGTAAGAAAACTAGAAAAGCATTTTCTATGTAGCCTCAATTGCGTCTACAGAGAAGCGTAATTGACGCGTAATTGCATCCATAACGTTGTTCAAGTAAACGGTTCCTGCTCATTCTGGTGTGGTTTTCCATCTTTTCAAGCCGGTAAACGCCAAAAACGCTTTCTGCAAAATCTAGTTGTGAATTAAGTTTGCAATTTACTTTTCTGCCTGCTAAGGTAAGTTGCAGCTAAATACGCTTGTAACTGTTGAGTTTGTCAAAGTTCAAATTGGAATAGGATCATGCATCCTTACTAAGTTATAGCTGAAACTGAAAATTAATTTTTTTAAGGTACCTCCACGCACAAACCCGTTGGATGAGAGTTCAGTTTCAGACAATCTTTTCTAGCGAATGTCCACAAGGGATTAAACCAACATTTCTGTTTCCGTCGAGAACAAGCTCTATCTTGTAATTCACAGGTTAAAAGTCTTAATAATCAACCAGCTAAATCTGAACTAAATAAGCTCAAGTTTTAAGACTGCCCTTCTCAATATACTCGGCCCCTTGGTTCCGTCCATGCTCACAGAACGAGCATTCCAATGCATCTGTCCTGTTGTATGTCATCATCATCTTAGTGTTATTGGGTTGGGAACTTGACCTTTCTTCCATCATTAACCACCTCCTGTGCTCTATAAAGGATTATCGCCAGGTTAGATGAAATGATACTATTATCATTGAATACCACTGGATAGACCTATCGGATAACACATGGCATTGAAATACTTGGTTTCTTCGTTTCAAGTAATAAATAAAGAATTTAAGAAGACACTATTGCTGACAAAAATTAGCAATAGCAAAGCCAACTGATTCATCTTTACCTCAAACTACCAAGACTCCGAATATTAAGAAGGAAATACACCCTGTGCGTGATATAAAATCAGGTATGCTTTACTATGCTCATATAGCTTCGGCAATTTTCTGTCTCTTGCATTATCCATTTGCCATATGCAACCATGTATGTGCATGAAAAGAGAAAGGACTGGCTGGCATGTAATAGATGCTTCATAAGGGTGCTTGCTGCCTACTAGTCTAACCATATATACTATTCTTATCGAATGTTTAGCAACTTCTTTAATTATCTAATGTTAGCAACTTCATCTGTGCTTGGAACTTAACACATTACCAAATTAGTTCTTTACTTTCTACCAGGTCCCAAGTTTTCTTGCCATTGTTGCCAAGTATATGCACTGGGTTTTAAGTTTAAGTATAGTTCACTGTCCTTTTTGAAAATATTTTAAATATGTGAATCATGAAAGGAGATGGGTATCTAGCTATTTAGTTGATTACGGTGAGAGCATATGCAAGGTTAGTTGTTGCACTGCAAAGAGTGATTTTCTAATAAACTGTATTTCCATTTTCCGATGACGAAAGAAGCTGAAATGGTTCATTAATTTACTAACATAACCAAATGTAGTCAAAGGAGATGTATTTAAGTTAGCAGATTTTAACGGTAAAATTCTAATTACATGTAAGTTTTCAGAGAGATGAATCAGAATCAAATCAAATATATTGAAGGTTGTCTATGGGCTTTTATCTTCTTCGAGATCGTCTATTCAGGTGCTCCATAAAGCTAAAAAAGAACCAAAGTTTTCATTTAATAAAAGAGTTTCTATCACATTAGTTAGTAAACAACGAAAGTTGTGAAGCATAGCCTAAGATCCAAATGCAATATGATTTCGTTAACTTGTCAACAAATAAATACTTTATAAATTTCTCTCTTTAATCATCTAAAGTAGCCCATCAGACCATGACGTTCTTATGGGGCATGTCTCTGCAGACTGTCTATTTTTTCATACATTTCCAGGCTGAAAGAAAATGTTCAGTGCATTCGTCTGAAATGTAGTGTGTATAAAGTAGTCTGATAGCTATATGGTTCCGGATAAGGCTTAGGAAGGTCCACATTACAAGTAAATGGCATATTGGAACAGTGATGACTAATCAGTTTCACTGTTTCCACCAACTGAATTGATAGAATGGTTGGCTATCCATAATGATTGGTTGGCTATCCATAATGATTCACTGAATTCGTCTCTGTTGCAGCTAACACTTGAACCGAATCCATTTTAGGTCATCCAATGCCGCATTAAAGCTTCCACGTTGCCAGGGATTGTGACTTCATGCATCTTTTAACGAACAGTTGGTTGTAGTCATGGCTAATTCACTTAATTGCATACTGCTTCTTATGATAAGAGTTGACGTTATTTTGCTAATAAAGTAATTAAATTCTCTGTATTGCAAGTTTAAATATGCATCAAATTTTTGTGGGGTCCTCTCAAGCTTTTTGCAGATGTATGTACCGTGCCACAAAAAGCGATTTTATTGAGTATCTGAAATGTGCGAGAAATTTTTAGCTCTATTATTTACTCATTAATAGGAAAAAGAAATACCAAAAGGCTGAAAATGATCAGTCATGTTTTCATATAATTTGGCTGTTTAGTCTCTACACTAAAGTTCAGGCCTGAGTGCCCCAGGTTTTGTCTGAACTTGTCAGTTAATTGCACCTAGCAAATATTACCGTTATTTATGTTTCTTTCTTATAGCACATTATGGTACTTGAGAAGTTGAGATCCATTGCTCTATGTTTATGTTTTTTTGTCATAAGACATTGCGCTATTTGAGAAGTCGAGATCCATTGCTCTATGTTTTTACTTTTTCTGCACTAACTGCCATATGTAAACGAGATAGTCTATAAAAACCTGCATCATCATTCTGTATCTAATTATACTTGCAGTACCACGAAGATTCAAGAAGGCACACGAAACCTGCAGATGATCAAAATAACGAAATGAGAAACAAAGAAACAAGCCAGGCTGTAGAGCCCTGCTGACAACTGTGGCTGTCTACTGCATCGTGCAATATTCTGTCTATTTCCATGAATCGTGAGTCCTCCGGACAGATCAGAAAATGCACCAAATCTGACAGACAAAAGAAAGAGACCAAGGGACACCCAAATCCAATTGTCTGCAAGAACATCTGGTTCGATGTCCAAAATCACTAAAGATCTGCACGGCTGTCACAAAATAGCCACGAATTGACCCATTCTCAAAGGGTTCATGGCACACCGGAAATCTCTTTGCAGGATCTGTTTTAAATTTTTTTGGACTGGAAGAGCATGGTACAGTGAACCTGCCATTGCCTTGTAATTATTAAATCCATCTGTTTACGGGGAATGGGAGCTGCACCAGAGACGCTGCGTTGCTGGAATCATTCCATTCCTCTGCTGCTACCCATATCTTATGCTTGCAGCAAGCACGTGCCAAACGTGGAGCCTTATCCAGAATTCGCAGACTCTCTTGCAGCAGTGCAGGTTCCTGCCTCGAGATTTATCAATCACAGACCTTAGAAATCCTTATAAATATGTTTTGAGGCATCCAAACTTTTGAAGCAGTGGTAGTAAACCAGTAATTCAATCCTGCAAAGGCTATATATATTTGCAGGAGAAGGCAGGCACATCTTGGTATCTGTGAAAGGCTGAAAGCAATAGCAGCAGCAGTGCAGGATTTGAGACTCCTGAGCAATGGGGGGCTGTGTTTCATCAGATGCCACCACTGCAACTGTTATGGGTGCACCTGAAAATGCAGCAGTTCTCATTCTCTGCCATGAACATCACAGCTGCAATAATACTGCTGCTGCTGCAGGCACTGAGTATGTGAAGTTTGCAGAGAGGATGACTGTGGCAGAGGCAGCCAAGGAATATCCCACCAGCCAATGCTTTATTTGCAGTTGCGAGAGTGTTCAAGTGGGGCACAAGCTCACAGAACTGAAGCCCTGGCAGTACCTGGAACTGGGTGAGATTTACTTTCTTCTGCCTCGCAGGAAACTGAGGTTCCAGATCACAGAGCAGGATATGTCATTTCTTGTTCTCAAGGCTGCTGCTTCTCTTAGATCTCTGCCTCTGTCTTTGCTTTCCTCATGCAACCATGGTAATGAAAAAGATAGCAGTTGTAGATCAGAAACAGAAGGAATGAGATTCTCAAAACTGAGGAAGAGGAGGGACAGTGTGTCAAGAAGGAGAAAAGGTTATGTGAGGCATCAAAGAGTGCCTAGTCTGGAAACCATCATGGAAGTTGAGGTGGCTTGAGTTTTATGCTCCCATGAAATCACTTCCTTGAAATGTTTGTCTTTTTAAGCCATACAGAATGTGGGTTTCCTGACTACTGTGATTTAAGGTTAGGCTCACGTACATGGCTGGCAAATCTGGACATGCAACATCCAAAATGAATAAATGCATGTACACTGTTGGGTGATCTGGATTTACAATATACAGGCCGTTTCGGGGAAAAATAATTATGAGCTACGATCACATTTTATTCTGGCTGCCTTTCTAGTCGCCTTGCCTTAATAGAGTGACATCAGAAAATTTTGAGTTAGCAAAGGAAATATTTTTAATAGCAGATGCTTTGTCAATGATGGTTCAATTCTCTCACCCATTTTTCCTTCTAATCACTTCAATTCATTTGTGTTGGGTAAGAGTTATCGATGCATTGTATGACCAACGAACATTGCAACCAATATCCGTGTCTTGTTAGAAGCTTTATTGTCGTCTTTCAGATTTCTTAACGTAATAATTGTTGGAAGAAAAATACTTTGGAGTTTAACCGGGTACTTTTTAGGAGGTTATCTCATTTGACTTGACTGGAAAAGCAAATTGCGATCGTTCATCGTAGTTGACATATTTTCGGATCGCAGATCCAACTAACTTCCATCCCAAATTTTATGAAAATTGAAAAACAAGAAAGTTTGAAAATTAAATATATTAAAAATACAATGTGAAACCTAATTTTACATCAATATTTTCAAAATTATTATAGTTTTATATATCAAATATCATATAAGTTTTGTTAAAGACCAACAATGGGGGGTGTTGGGACTGAAATAAGTGAAACATAGGTAACAATTAAAACTTTATATAACTCAACATTGCCTACTAGAATTAAACCCATGACCTAGAGCTTCCAAATCAAATGTCTTACCACTAAGCTAACACATCATTGTTGTTAAAGACCATCAATAACTCAATGGTGGAGTCTTCATAAGATGTCATGTGATTTGTTGTGTAATGTGGTGGGTTAGTTTTGCACCATTCACACAAATTCAATTAAACAAACAAAACTAGATTTTTATATAGAAAAATGCACAAGTTTTTTATACTAAAACCTTCAAATTACTAATAGTTAGGGTCCATATTATCAATGCAAAAGAAAAAAATTATTTAAAGCTTCATGCAAGTAGAATTTATGTTTGATTAATATTGATTTGGTTGACTACTAATTTATTAGGCCATTATATTTCAAGGTCAAGTTACTTGAACCTAACTACCTTGCAAGAAAGGTGTACTAAACATGTTCCATGCCTAATGAGTAGTATGGTTGATGAGTAGCAAATATACCCTACGCCCAACCATACGAATCACTAGCATCCACTAAGCGATTTAGTCAAATTTCGTAGACTTTAGGTTTCTAAGTACACTAGTTTTAGGAGGTGAACCTAACCGTTGCAATCGTTGTCTTCCCAGTTCCACTTGTGAAGTACAAGTGTATGGTTAAGTGTAACTAAGGCATATTATTTTTATCATTTTATCTTTTGTGTTTTAAGTCACCTAAGAACAAGAATAAAGTAATTGAATGCTTAATTAATCTACTAACTAGATAATATTTAACTAATCCTAACATAAGCATCCATTCCCACTTTCCTTGCACATCCTAAACACATTATAATGCTACTGGGTTACCAAGCATTAAGTGCTACTGGGATTACTAAGCATTAGACGTATGCTTGAAGTGGTTGTACTTATGTTTGCTATTTAACCACTATTAATTAATTACTTAGAAACATTAAAGTAAATTGCATGAATATTAAGTGCATAAAGAAAACATTAATCTATTCCAAGTGCTGCAAAGTTTTATTAGAAAAGCTTGTTTTTAGTACCATTCACACTAAGGTGCTCAGGTACAACAACACTCAAATAAAGATCCATACACTCTTTAACGCTTGCTATGGTCACTCAAAAAATATTCTAACTTTTAAAGGGAAGAACTGTAAGAGCTATGCTACAACTATGAAAAGATTGTCATAAATGCGGTGAATAGCTACACATTTATAGGTAGAAATAGGTGCCACGTCAATAGGTACACATCAACGTGGCAAACCTCACATCGATGAGATCCCGTCGACAAGGTTGCATTGACAACATCCTATCGACATGGCCCAACAATCACAACTCATCATACCCACACAACTGAATGAATACTTGTCTTCGAGTGAACAAAGGAGGAACAAGTTCTTTATAAAATTTTGGAAAGGTATGGGATTATTAACTAACTACAAACACACAAAACAAACACAACAAAAACTGAGTGCCCAAGTGTACAGATTTACAATCATTACAAAAAAATTGGTATTTTGAGCAACAAAATTGAACACCGCGACAAGAATGACAATCACTTCCTAGCTGGCTGGAAGGCGATGAAGAAAATTAGATGGTCCTAGGTCGTGGAGGCTCTTGAGGCTCCGAAGGACCTTCTCCTACTTTGGGTGCATGTGGTGGTTGGGGCAATTCTTGTGGTTGTCCTACTATAGCTGCAACTTTTGGCGGAAGACGGAAGGTGTCCAACAATGCCTTCATCTTCTTCTCCTTACTCCGGGGATCATTCATGGTTCATGCTATTTCACCAATGTGGACTGGAATGTGAATATCCCACAAGTAGGGTGTTACAAGAACAACACCTTCACATTAATGAACCAGGAAGAAATTGTTTGTGTTCGATGTCGAATGCCCTAAGTGAATTTTGCAACTCCTAGTAGTTGTTCATTCTTTTGGCCAAGTTCTCAATAGTTGATCTTTGATCAATGAACTTCACCTTGAAAACCTCAAGTTCTACATTTGCAACCTCAAGCTTTTACTTGGTCTTTTTATGGCTCTTGAACTCTACCTCGTACAACAAGTACAAGTTGGCCACTTGATTCTCCAACTCTGACCACCGTCGTCCAATAGTCAACATCACCAAGTTTGCATGTTAGAGGTTGGCAAGCTCCATATATTCTATCATTTCCTTGATTTGCAACTCCTTCATGTGGATTTTAGCCTTGTTGTATGCATTTAGCCCATCAAAGATAGGTTGCTAAACATCGCCTCCTTGTTGGAGCTACTCGAGGGTCTCATTTACTTTTGCCTTTGTCAATTGGATGTGCTTTTCATTGATTTCTTTCTGCAATCCCACCTAGTCCTTGTAATGATTCTTTACACTTTCAAACTTAAGGGCCTCATTTTTCCAAGCAGCAACTTTGATTGTAGATTTCTGGTGCAATGCATGGACTTCCTTCATTGAGAGGTTTTTGTTTTCTGCTACCAACCTCCTCAATTCAGTGTTCACCCTAGCTAGCTACTCTTGTTGATGATGGATAAATTCATCCATCTACTATTTCTGCACATTAACATTTCGCAAGCGATGATTTTTGATAATCAAGGCCTCATTCTCCCAATGAGTTTGGACCAAGTCCTTTTGGATGTTGTATGTTGTGGCATTGGCTAAGGACTAGTCAAAGATTGTCGACTCCTTGGCATCCTTCACCTCTTTGAGTTTCTTCTGAAGCTATTGAAAAGCTTCATCTTACATTATTGCCTAGTTGAGTAATGTAGGATTAGCAAGGTGGGCTCTTAGTTCAGTGACTTCTGTAGCCAAGCATTGATTTTTTACTCTAGCCATTTCAAGTTGTCCCTTCATGATGATGCATTTTCCCCTTGCCTTGAACAACTTCGACTGAGTTGTAGTGATGGTTGTTGATGCCAACATTGCCCATGCTAGGCACAAGGCCATGACTTGTTAGTCTAATCACTAAGGCATCATTTCACAATTTGAATAGGGGTGCTTTCAATCAGAGGTATCATGCAACCTTTAAATTATTGTCATCCATCAACAAATCCATGAACATCAGTTATCACAAGTTGCAATTGTTTTTGAAGTAAATGCGGGTTGTTGATTAAGGCTTTGAATTGGACTTTATTTTGTAGTATTCTAAATTTGATATTAATCTGAGTAGGGTGATGCCATCAATTGGTATAGTAGTTTTTAAATATTACTCCACATCTATCCAGCAAAACATAGGGTGTAAAATGTAGTAGTTCGATATTAGTTTCTCATGCAATCATGCATGAAGTTTTTGGAACCTAAATTGACATACTTACTTGAATTAAAATACAACATATAGTAAAATTGATAACAATGCCACTTTCACTTCCCATAGTGATTTTACTTAAATATGACATTTAATAAAATTGATAAGACTAGCGAATTTTATATGCTTCCTAATTAAATTAATCATGATGAAATGATAAAACGTGACATAGTTTATTGCTAATGTTGCATAAACATTTTATAACATTTAGTCAATACAAGTATAAGAAAACGTAAACAATGCATTAACATTGTAAATTATCAACTAGCCCATGAAGGTACAACATTGTTTATTACTATTATTATGCACTTTTAAACAATTGAATTTCTTGGGTTATTATGTACTTTCCATTAGTGTATTTTCTGATAAAAATTTTGAATAATTGATATTTTCAAGGTTCGAAGATCAACACATAAGAGAAAATATCAAAACCATTTGTTGTTTTCAAGTTTATACATTATGCTCGTAAAAAAAATGTTAAAATTTCTTAACCATAAGTTGTGACTGAAATATTAACAATAATAGCAAAAAAAAAAAAAATAATCCATGAGCCTAAAAATGATGACTTGAAAGGGAGATGGATCAACGCGACAGCTTTGGATTTGAAAATCATGGCAATGGTGGGCATAATTGACATGGTGGTAATTGACGACAAGAGGTGGCGGTCATGCAGTAGTGGCAGCATGGGTTAGTGGCTTACTTGGGCACATGATGGTGGATGTGTAGACATGGGCATTTAAAGGCGGTGTCAATAGCAGCCTATAAAGAGGGGGCAGCAGCCAACTCAAAGGAACATGACCAAAAGTCTCCCTTTAAGGACCAGATGACCAAAAGTCTCCCTTTAAGGACCAGATGGGGCATGTGGGGTAAAATCAGGGGCTCTCTCTCTCTCTCGGTGGCGCAAACTTGATGCACAGCAAGCAACAATATCAGCAGTGCAGTGGTGTGTCAATGAGTAAGTGCCAACAACTTGCAGGTAGTGAGTCTTTAGCAAATGACAGGGGTGTAGAGCGGGTGACATGCAACGGCAACATGCAAATGACGACATCAGCAATCAATAATCGTGCAAGAGTTTCAATCAACATTAGAGTGAACAACAGCGGCATGAATGATAGCAAGCATGAACAATAGCATCTGTAGGTGTCCACGAGTAGCGACAGTCATGTGATAAACATAGATGACATGCAACAGGTGCGAATGACAGCAAACAATGCATAAAATGCATCAGTGATCAATAAGCAACAAGTTGCGCATGTCAATAATGTAGTGTATAACGACGTGTGGCACCAAGCAACAAGCAATAGATGGCACATGGTGTAAATGGTAGCGGGCAACAACATGTCCCTAGGCAGTAGGGTTTTCATGCCTATGACTGTAGAGTTTTTTGCCCAACAGTGAACACCACCAATAGCAACAGCAACAATGTGAAGCGACTATGAACAACAACGACTGATAGTAGTGTGATGACAAGGGGCTAGGATCCCCATTTAATCATTTAACATCACATAGCCTTCTCTAGCTGAGATTATTCCAAGGTTTTCATACCCACACAGGAGGCATCCTAGGCAATAATTTTCCTAAATAAGTTTTTCTAAGTGTTGATTATCCAAAATTTATGAATCAACACTGGTATCTAAAAGGTCAAAGACAACCAAAATTAGTTGTCCAATTCCCACCAGTCAATTCAGAAACTCCTCATGCTAGGTTGCGTTTAATCTTCCACTGATGGTTCCTATGGACATCTATACATTTATAAGTACAGAAACATCTGGTATAGATGCCACAAGTGGATTGAGTGCTTCTGCAACTCTATTAGCAACTACTTCAGTTGTCATCTCTTATTCATGGTGCTACATCACTAGGATAGTTGTCCCCCTCACCCTCCTTCAAACGCACTGAAAAAGTAATAGCATTCCTAGAGATGTCTGGGAATTGCTGCTATTGCAAGAGGGGCATTGTTACCTCTCAGGTGCTTGGATTCAGCCTTGTGGGCACTTACATTCATTGGGTTGAGAAAATTAACACCCTACCATCTATCTAGCTTAAGGCTCAGGTCACTTTGTTGAGATGGTTCATAGATGGTTTGTACACAGATGGGTCACCACCAATCATTCTTGCTTGCTACTATTATTGTTGCAAGAGCTACTCTAGGAGTTCGCACATGTGCTCAATGGTAGTGCGAGGCTCCAATGTTGTCTCATGAATGGGTGGTGGAGGTGGTGGGTGCTATTTCTTTTCTTGGATTATCTTGGCAGGCACTTTATCCTTCACCCAAGAAGCAATTGGAGCATGTCAAATTGCATCATTCGTGTAGCAAGTTATGCCTCCTCTCTTGCACAATTTTTTGATTAGGCATGGGAAGGGGAGTGCCTTCCTTCCACGTTTGATCTCTTTGAAGCACTTATTTATCTCAAGATAGATCAACTATGGAAGGTTAATAAGAAATTTATTGCTTACAGCAAGGCATGCATGGGCAAAGAAGCCTGTGATTTTGCTGAGTCTCACCATTGGATTGAGGTGAAAGGCCGTAATTTTGACGTATGCATGTTCCACTGTGATAAGCACACCAAACTCCTTATGGTTCACTCTATAACACTATTGCGTCCATTCTTTCTTGATGCATAGATCTCCCTGCATTGGCATTTTTGCAAGAGTGACCCCAGTTTTGGGCAACCGAAGGGCCTCAGAAATTGCTTTCACTAAGTAAGACATGGATATGTCCTTAATTTTGACTGTGGAACTAGTTTGCCTATTGTTTCAGAAAAGGTATTTCTCTCCCATGTACCACTCCTTGCTAGAAGTGATGGTGGGCCACATGGGAGAGTTCTACTTGAGCTTTAACTTCTAGAGGAGCAAACTCAAAGAAGGGTTCAAAGTTTAGCTCTTGAAGCATAAATTTCTAAACCTCCTTAGATGCAATCTACCTGAGGCAGGCCTCCATCAAGATGACCTCAAGTTTTGGTCTTGGTTTTGGTGCCTCATCTCAATGAGATTGTTCTATCATGACCTCTTCAAGAATTTGTTGGATAGATTCCACTTTAGGCTTCTCTTAAAGAGGTCCTGTTGCATGGGTTTCAATTGCCTATTCTTGGGGCTATTCTTGGTCCCTTCCTGTTCTTAGTCATTTGTCCCTTGGTTGGGATAGTCCTCCCTACTATGCAAGGTTTTCCTTAGGTGCCATCTATGGTCACAAGATTACCAAGGATTAGAATGTGATGTTTAATTTATAACATTTAAGTACCTTATCTCATTGGATAGTTACACTTTGGCTAAGTTATGGCCATGGAAAATTTATTATTTTAATATTATTTGAATGTTATTTCTTTTAGAAAGTCATTGGAGTGTGTTGGAAGGGTTTAACTTCTTCAAATTGATCATTTTCATGTTAGTTTATTAGTTAAACCTTTGTGGAAGTTAGAAAAAATTTGAAAAAAATTTCATAAAAAACCTAAGGTTTGTGGCCCCCATGATGTAAAGCTTATCTCCAATAGTTACAGGATTGAACAACAAGGTTAATCAAACAAAAGTTTGGAAGTTATGGCTCTTAGAAGGTTCTAGGCTTTGAAAAATTCAAAAACTTCTCCCTCATTTGAGCACAAATGTAAAAAATTGCTATGTGTGGCTACATATTTATAGAGTTTTTAGGTTGCATTGATGGGGTCTCTTCAACAAGGTCTTATTTATGTGTGTGCTTCGTAGATGGGGCCCCATCAATGAAGCCTATGGAGAAAATTTTTCACTTTGAAAAATTCAAAAAATAAAGAGAGTTTAACCATGAAATTGGGATTCTCAAAGATCTAAAAAAGCCATGAACATGGTAAAATGATTGAAGAGGGCTTCAATATGCCCAAAATTGGAGTTTTTACTTAGAAAATGAATTTTATGGTAGAGAAATGCCATTAAGGAGTGCACAATTAGATGCAACTGATGGGGAACGCAAAATGATTCGATTGCGAAAATGCCTAAAGATAAGGAACCTAATTAACTCAACCAAGAGATATGTAAGTGGGTCCTTCCCATAGTAGGCTTGTGCCCTTTTTACCCTTGTGTATCCTCAAACCAAGGAGTTCGTGGACCTTGCAGTTGATTAATGATCATGGAAAGTTAAGGACTAAATCTAGAAGAATGTACTTAAGAGTTTCAACACATCAAACTAAGACGTTAAACAAAACATGAAAAACTAGTAATGAGAGAGAGTGAGGAATGTAGTTCTGGCTCATGCTCATATGAAGTCCTTTGTGGATTTTGTGGTTAAATGACTTGATAAAGTCCATCCTTAGTCTAAATCAAAACCAACCACTTTTAGTGACTTCACATCAATACTCTAAGATCAGTCCACCCCCTCAAGATCCAAGACATAGATCAATCATTATTCCTAAAAGAGAAAAAGAGAGAAGTAGAAAGTAAGAAAGGGCCTTAGTTAGAGGGGATATGTAGGCATGGGTAACATGTCTTTCTAGTCCCAATAACCAATTCTTATAGTTTGTTATTTTGTCTATGAGGTGTGCTTTGAATTCCCATCATTTTTTTTTGGAATTTATATGTTTATAGAATTTTGGATGGGAACCACACCATGCAAAGACTTTAGCTTCCTATTATTGGTTGACAGTGGAATGATAAAAGATCCATGAAAACATTCATGCACTCAAGAGAGTAGAAAAATAAAAAGAGCATCGAGTCCCCTTGAAGTCATAGCCTTATCAACTCCTTTAATCTTTCCCAAGTTTGGAAACTACCAAGGTCACAAGTTTGTTAAAGTTTCATTAGAGAAAGGGACCTCAAATTTCCAAATCAAGGAACACCATAGAGTTTTGTGGATGGGTGGATGATGTGGACTCAATGCCTATTCTATGAAAAAAACCATGTCTTAGTTATCAATCATCAAAATTCAAATATGAAATCCATACATTGGCAATCAAATAATAGTAAGTGCAAACCACCATTAGCAAATAGTTATAGCATCATTGTGTCTTGTTGGCAATAAAGGAAAAATAAAGCAAAACATTAGAAAAAATAAGAAAAAAACACACTAAAATAAAGTAAAATATAGAAAAAATTGGAAAATATGTAAGAAAGATAAAACATCCTCAAGATGTTGTAAAATAAAAAGTGTAAAAACAAAAAAGATGTAAAACAAAAAAGTGAAAAAACTAAGGAGTCACTTATATGATTAGCATGGATGGCCATCTGCCCCACAACTGAGTTGGAAGGAGAAGATCCAAAATATTCAACACGAGTGTCTATTTGAGGAGGTGTTACTAGCACTAGCTCTCTTGGGCTTATGGAAAAGTTTAACTTGTTGCATGTTGACTAATAGCATTTTGTTTGGGCTTTTAGGTTTGTATATTAACATGGTCTTAAAAGGAAAGGTTTCGTAGATAATGTAAGACCCTTCCTATAATGTCTAGAACTTTGTTCATTATGACACATGTGTGGGGTTCTAGTAAAGGATCTTATCTCCAAGTTGAAATTTCACCTTCCTAATTCTAAGGTCACATCGTTTCTTGTTGAATGCCTTATGTAACTCATTAGATGACAAGGCCACCACTTGATTTTCATTTAGCACATTAAGGTTGATCAATCTCTCTTTCTATGCTAGAATAAGGTCAAGGTTAAGATTACAAGTTGTTGAAAGTGTATGAAGCTCAAATTGAATACGAAGAGTTGGTAGTTTCTCATACACCAACTCATAGGGAGAGTAGCCTATAGGGAGTTTCCATGTTGATCAGTAGGCCTAAAGAGCATCATTAAGTTTAATGCTCCAATCTATCCTATATTTGTTAATTATTTTGCTTAAGATCTTAGTGATCTCCCTATTTGTAACCTCAAATTAACCATTGGCTTGGGGGTGGTAAGGTGTCATTAATTTATGTTCTACCCCCAAGCATTACATGAGCCTTCAAAAGGTAATGCCTATAAAATAAGTACCATTATAAAAAATGAGTACACATGGCATCCCAAACCTATTTACAACATTTTTTTGTACAAACTGAGCAGCTGTAGAGGATGTATAGTCAGTGATGGCTACTACTTCTGCCCATTTTGTACAATAGTCAATAGTAACTATGATGTACACATTTGCATTTAACATGGGTGTGATACAACCCATGAAGTCAATGCCCTAGATGCCAAAAGGTTCTAATGGTTGGATCCACTGCTGAGGTTCCTCCATTCGAGTGATCATTCCACCATCATGTTGGTAGCGTTCACAAGAGCAAACGAAGTGATGAGCATCCTTGAAGAGTGTTGGACAATAATACCATGCCATTAGGATCTTAATGTTTGTGCATCTCCCAGCGTAGTGGCCCCCACAAGGGCCCTCATGAGCATCTTGGAGAACACAATTGATTAGCATTAAGACCACACCAATCAACAAGGGCATCGGTCCACACCTTGTAAAGATGTCTGTTGATCTCCATGAAGCATTTCACCTAGTGAAGAAACTATTATTTCCTTCTATGGTCCAACTCTTGTGGCATCTCGTAAGTAATAAGATAGGTGAGAATTCCATCATACCAATTACATTTAGTAGGCAGTTGTTCATTTACAACACTAGCAAAGAGAAGTTCATCAGAAAACTGATTATAAAGTGGGCTCTCCTGTGCCTTGTTGTTTCATCTCAACCAAGACAAGTGGTCGACAACAACATTCTTGGTTTCCTTTTGATCTACCATCATGAGATCAAATTCTTGTAAGATCACAAGTCATCATCTGACATAGTGGCTCACCATCGATTTGTTCATTAGGAACCAAATTGCACTATGATCTGTGTGCACAAACACCTTGTATCCAAGCACATAGTGCCTGAATTTTTCTAAGGCATACATCACCGTCATTAGTTCTTTCTCTGTTGTGGTGTAGTTAATTTGTGTACCCACAATGCTTTGGCTGGCATAGTGGATGTAGTAAGGATGTTTCTAATTGTCCAACTATGTGAGCATGGCTTCCAAGGCATAATTTGATGCATTTGTCATGATATGGAATGGTCTAGACCAATCAAGTGCTCATAGAATTGGAATTTCTATGATCTTTTGCTTAATTTTTTGTTAAAATGTCTTCTTGAATTCCTCAATCTAGATGAATGAAGCATCCTTCCTTGTCAGTTTCACCAATAATTTAGCAATCTTAGAGAAATTATCTATGAATCATCGATAGTAGCTAGTGTGACCAAGAAATGATCAGACATCTTTGACAGTTTCTGGTTGATAGGTACTTCTTTGGATGACTCTTATTTTCTCATGGTCCACCTCAATCCTTACTTGTGATATTCTATGCCGCAATACAATGCTCTCTTGGATCATCAAATGTCTTTTTTGCCAATTGAGCCAAAGGTTGGTCTCCACACATCTTTTCAGTAGTTGCTCCAAGAGGTTTAGGGCTTGCTCAAATGTACCACCATAGGTGGAGAAGTCATCCATGAAGACTTCCACCTTGCTACTAATCTACTATTGAAAGATGATAAGGACAAGGTGTTGGAAGGTTGTAGGGGCATTACATTGCATCTTTCTATATGTGAAAGTCCCCAAAGGACTTGTGAATGTAGTTTTGGCCTAATCCTCTAGTGCAATCTAAATTTGGTTATAGCCACTATAACCATCCAAAAAGCTGTAAAAGTAATGTCCAGAGATGGTATCCAATACCTGGTTCAAAAATGGTAACAAAAAATTATCTTTGTAAGTCACCATGTTCAACAATTTGAAGTCAATACAAACCCTTCAATTGTCACCTTTCTTTGGCACTATCACAAGTGGGCTTACCCACTCGTTACTCATAATGGGATAGATGAACCCTACCTTCAGGAGTTGTTAAATCTCCTCTTTGATGATCTACTTGAGTTTGGGATTCAACTACAAGTGTAGCTACCTCTTTGGCTTTATGGAAGGATCTATATAGATGTAGTGCTGACATATCCTAGAATCAATCCTAGTGAGTCTAGGAAATGATCAAGCAAAGGCTATTGACCATTTTTTGACCACCTTCAACAGCTTCTCTTTTTGTTTAGGAGCAAAACTAGCATTGATTATTATCGACTTTCCATTTTTCAAACTAGCATATTCCATGTTGATTGGTAGAGCTTTCAACTATAGGGACTCTTGCTTAAAACTTTTAGGGATTTTCAACTCTTCCCAATTTGTGTCATCAGGTTCATCATCAAAGAGTTGGTAATGAATTTGCTCTATCTCGTCCATGCCTTTAACATAAGTGCTTATCAAGCTCTCAGTTGGTATCGTGCAAATTGTTGAGTTTCTTCAAGATTAGTTGTTAGCCACTGGATGTCCTTCTATTTTGTGGTTGTTGCATACAAGCACCTTGGAATTTCTGTCTCATTTACACATTGTTTGCATGTTGTGATGGATGTACTTTTTACATACCATAGTTTTTGCACATAGTTGCACCTTGTATCATTGTACGTGATGCATGTAACTCTCTTCTTCTCAATCTTCTTGAATGCATTTTCCTTGGAAATCTCCAACGAAAGGTCTCTGATTCCCAACCATGCATCAATGGTGCTTAACCAAGCCCTTTCCATGCTGATGGGGAAGTTCCCTATCAACATGGATCACCAAGAAGTCAACAGGATACGATCACCCACAAATGGTGGTCACAATGTCCTCCACTAGTCCTAAGGATATAGTGATGGACTAGACTACCAACTTAAGGTGAATGTTGCTCTTCTTGAGTGGAGGCACATTTCAAGCTTTGTCCATCTCATAGAAATCATATTTACGCCATAACCTGAATCTAGAAAAGCCTTACAAGGCTCATTCCTAGTGATCTGTAAGTAAATAAGGGTACTTCTAAGATCAAATCTTTTCCTAGGAAGGTGGCTAACCTTTATCCAATCAGTTGCTACATGGGTTAACATGATGGTATGCACCTTGGGAGGTGTTTAGATTGAATGAGACTTGAATGAAGTGGATGCACAGGATGAGGGAGAAGTAGGGCTATCAGCCAAGTAAATTGATGAGGGCTTTGTAGGACTATTAGTTCAAAAGAACAGTCTTTTTCAGGATTTGGTTTTCAAACACTTGGCTAAGGAGCTGACTGAAAGTTGATAGCCCTTGTGGCATTACGTTGTTGTCACTGGGCTAGAATTTTTCCCTACATGGATGAAGCAGGTGGTAATTGAGTTGAGGGTAGAGGGACATGTACAAAAGGATGAGGAGGGTAGTGAGGAAATGGGGCTTCCCCCCTCAGAGATTGGGCTCTGTAGTATTCAGGAGGGTAGTAGTGATGCTAGAATGAAGCGCGACTGGAAGAGTCATGTAGAGAAATGAGCTATTGAACATAGTAATCATATGGATCTACTTACTAGTAAGGGTATTATTACCTTGGTGGTGGCATCCCCCATGACTGTGGGTGCTGCCACTGATGATACTACTCATAGGATTGTGGTTGAGCTCCACTTGGATAGTAGGCTTATTGCTGATGGAATTTCCTTCGGTTGCCTTAAGGATAGGAAAACCTTCTAGGTGCTCACCTTCTTGCTAGCCTAGGAACATCCCTTAGGATGTTTGTATTGATAGATTCCACACCCACTGTCATCATCTGTTTCAAACTCCACAACCTCCTCTACTACAATAGCCTTGCCCTTGCCCCTTTGGTGTGCATGTTTAGCTTCCTTCCTTCTCCTACGATCATGATCACTACTTTGCTCTTTGGATTCCTATACTATTTTTACAACAATTTGGAACTTTTCATCCAAAGAGTCCCACATTTTGTCTAATGTAGCCAAAATTTTAGGAACAAACTTCTGAATGGACAATGTCTTTTGTTGCACCACCTCATTAAATGGTGCCTCCTCCTCATTGTCATGGAATTGGACTTTCCTTTTTTTGATGGAAGGATCTTGATTGTACTCCTTTGTATTTTTTCTTTTTCTTAATCCTCCTTTTTCCTTGGCAACCTACTCTATTAGCCTTTGAATTTGATGGACCCTTGATTCTAAAAGTCTCCCTTGGACATTGATCCTTATAGTTCTCCTTGTTTCTATTTGAAGCCCATCTATGATATGGCAAAGCTACTCCCATTAAGAATAACCATGGCCAAGACATCAGTGCAAAAGGAAATAGTACTTGCCCATGGTTTCATCCAAGTGTTCATGTGTTTCTTATTTACAACATTAGATCTACTTTCTTAGGTTGGACACTCAGGAGTATGTTTAATACTTATCATTGAAGAGCTCAAGCATCGTACTTCATCTCCGGATTGATTCTGACTCCAAGGACTGGTACCAACTTTTAGCTTCTTTGATGAGCATCCTTGAGAATAGGTTTAACTTTTTCCATTTATTCTCCATGTTCTGTAAGACATAGGCATTGTGAAAGGCTTGAAGATCTACAAGCATTGTGAAAGGATTAGAGATGGTTTTGTGGATCTGAGTTGTATCCCCCATTAAACTTAGAGATATTGTTCATATCCAACCACTTGATTTTGCTATCTTTCACATGCCTTATTGGAATTCTCACTACCTTTGTAATGTTTAGCATGTTTTAAATTACAAGTAAAGGCTCATCATAGTCATGGCCTCTATGATGACCACGATGCCTATGATGCCCTTTGTTGTTCCTTCTTTCATGGTGGTGGGCCTTTCTTAATTACCCACACCCTTGGTTGCAACTAGTCCAATGAGCCCTATGATCATTTTTGTCCTATTGGTGACCTCCATCATGGTCACATCCTCTGTGGCTTCAATTAAATCTAAAGAAGAAAGAAGAGGATGACGAAGAAGAAGAATAAAGAGGACTAGCACCATAATGGTGCCTACTACCCCCTGTTCTATAGTCATGGTGATGAGTGACAAATACCCCTACGCTCAACCATACAAATCACAAGAGTTTACACATGATTTGATTAAATTTCATGGATGTAACTAGTTGTGGCATCTAGATCGTTATGTCTTGATCGTAGTTCACTATCTTCCCACTTGGTCTAGTGGTAGCTTTCTCATATATGGTTTAGTACAAAGTGAAGCATATGATAATTGATATTATTACAACTTTATGCTACTCCTAATGATAATATAGAAATTAATTATTTAATTTAATTAAAAATAAAAAGTAAAGTCTAAACTAGCCTACATGCGATGAGTGTCCATTTCTAACCTTTTGTACATGCCTTAGACTTCATGCAACTACCACTGGGATTACTGAGCATACCATTATTGGGCATATCAAATGATAACACTACTAGGTTACCAAGTAATGATACTTAAGCACTTGTGATTAGTCGTACTCATTTTTCTTAATGACAAAAACAATAAAAAGTAATAAATGGTAAAAATTAACTAAGGAAAGTAGTAAGCATTTAAGTAATTAACAATAATAAAGCTACGTAGATGCTATAATGATGGAAGTAATCTCAATCTTTATTGTCGAACATGTAACGTGTCCAAGTACATCACATTCGAATAAGGATGTCGTACAATCACTTAACATCACACTATGAGCATGCACTAGAAACAAATTAACACGTATCTATTCCCTTCTCTAGGTCTACATCTATATTCAAACCATGCATCCCAAGTGTTGTATTTATAAGTTAGCACAGATGAGGTGATATCAGATCCTCAACATCAAAGGTTGTGTCCCGATATTGGATACCTGATAACACAACTTTGATAAAAGATATATCGGAGCCCTACCAAAACATGACTAATCATACCCCCACGCCTGAATGAAAACTCATCCTTGAGTTAAAAAAAATGAGGAACAAGTCCTTTACAAAATATTGCAAAGGTATGGAATTATTAACTAACTCTAATAGAAATACAAATTGACTATTTCATGTCATAGTGGTGTTTTACAAAAAATGAACATGACATGAAAAAATAACAAAATTGAGGAAGCTATGTAGTTCATGAAGGTGATGACTCTTCCATTGGCTACTTCCCTTTGTTGTTAGGCTTCTAGAATTTTTAATAATTTAGGAGTGCCTGCAACTTCTCCTCCTCCATTCTTAGGTCATGCACCATCTAGCCTGATGATTCAATGTGTGCTAGAGCTGGTACATCCTACAAACACAATAGTTGCAGAAACATCTAATTGGGATTCACATACCATGTTGCAAATTACCTCAAAATCCCTAGCCTCCTCTCTTAATTCATGATAATCTTTTAGTCTCTTGGCTAGGCTTCAAGCTACATCTCTTTGCCCATGGTAGTGAGCCTTAATTATTTCTAATTCCAAGTTTGCCACGAGAAGTTTCTATAGAACATCTTTTCTACTTGAAAACTCCTTCTAGTATAAAGCATAAGTGGCTGCTACTTGCTATTCTAGTTCATTTCTAGGCTGACTTGTTGTTAACATGGTTAGGTTAACATAACAAAGGTTAGCTAACACTATGTACTTCTTCAAATCCTCAATCTGCAGATCCTTGTTTTTCACTGTTGCTTAGTGGACTAGGGTGTAGCTATCTAGGATGGGCTGCTAGTCAAGATTCTGCACTAACATTGAACTGATGCAAGCCTTTGCCATGTGGATTTCTTTTTCATTAATTTGCTTGTGCATGCCAATCTAGTCCCAAAAGTTCTCTTTCAGCTTCTTATGCTTTTTTGTCTCTTTCTGTCATGCACTTATTTTAATTGCAAACTTCTAACATATTGTGTGTATCCCCTCCATTAAGAGGGTTCCATTCTCTCTGGTTAATCTTCTTATATCCTAGTTGACCATCACCAGTTATTGCCTCAACTGGTGGATGCTCTTCTCTAAGATTTTGTTTTGCTTCTCGATGGTGGTCAACCTTGCATTATCAAAAGTAAGCTACTTTTTTTCCTCTTGAGCACTGATCAGTGCCTTCACATGAGCATACTCTTGTGCTTTGACAATTGAAGCATTCTAGATCGCTTTCTCCTTCTCCTATTTAGCCACTTTATTCTACTTAATTAGTTGGCCTAGAAGCTTTGTTTGGAATTGCTCTAACTTATCAAGTGCAATGAATTAGGAAGGATCCCTTTTTTCAACTTTCACAATAACAAGCTCTTATTGCGATCACTATACCTCTACTTCTACATTCTTTTCCCTAGTCTTTTCCATGACCAGTTTTCCTTTGGTGGCTATGAGGTCAGATTAAATTATAGTGACATCACTGGAGATGTTGAAGTGGGTTGTCATGACCTACCTATTCTACAACAATCTATCTAGTACATCCTCAAGAATGATAGGATTTATTGAGGTCATGGCCAACATCTATGTGTCTTTGGTTCTAGTTAAGTTCACCAGGGATAGAACAAGCACATTAAAGGATTCTTTTATCTGGTCTATTTTAACTTCTGCTACACTTGCCACATCTTGGTACTGCATGACCATAACTATGGCACTTTCTCTAGTTTTAAGAACCATTTGGAAAGATGTGACATTCCTAGAGATCTGTTGTGACCACTAGGCTTCTCCTCCTAATTGCAAAAAAAATCTATCCCCTTGATGGATTAGCTGAAACTGTGGGCTGAATGGAAGCATAAATGACTCGAAAGAGGTTGGATTTATCCTTGCTTCCCCAATTGAGAGTTTTAGTAATTTACTGCAAGTGGTGCATTGAGGGTTTATAATCCTATGGTGGTGGTAGTGGGACTCACTGCTTTTATCATTACTCTGGTTCTTGTTCTTGCTCTTCACCATGAGCTAGTTTAAGCAACTCAAAGAATGAAGCATTTTGGGCCCTCCTAAGAATGTCATTAGTGTAACCTAGGATTTTGGCTCTCTTGCACAACTTCCTGATTAGGCAATGGAATAGAAGTGTTGGCTTCCCTACCTTTCTTTACTCGAACCATCATTGAATCTCCATGAAGTATAGTTGGGTAAGGTTGGTGTTGTATTTTTCGATCGAGATCGGACTTCCTCTAGATGCATAGGTTGATATCCTATTCTATCTTTTAGTGGGGACGAGATGGTATGTGCCGATTTTGAAATAAATTCTCTCTTTCAAAGTTAGCTCATTATACATTTTGTCTTCTTTATTATATGCTCATTTCAACCATAACTTATTTCTGCATCAGATCTTATGGATAGGTGTGCTACGTTGGCCTCCACATTGGGTATGTTCAAAGCTTTTGCAATGGCCTTAATTAAGTAAGAAATAGAGATTCCACCAATGTTGATGATGGTGCCCTCCTCTTTATTGAGCTAGAATTGGTAAGTCTCACCGAGGTACCATTTATCACTTTTAGAAGGAATGTGCCATAAAGGCGATGTCTAAAGTTGAGTTTTAACCGCCTTAGGGACAAATTCAATGCATAGCCTGAAGTTCATTTCCACGATGACCATGGTCAACATGGATTTCTCCTAGATGGCTTGGAGGCATTCTTGGAACAATGTGAGGCATTATCCCTACGCTTAAGCTTGTGGTCTTACAACTTTTTCTTAGATCGACAGCCCTGTAACAAGGGCCTCTTAATGAATGCTAAATGATTGGGCCTCCTATTCATCATGCTTAGCTAGTGGGCCTTGTTCTCCTAGTCAACCTCTACCACCCCTTGAGCATTTTCTTACACCCTATAAAGGTCTTTCTTATCCTCCTCTTTTCAAGGCCATCTGCAATCAATTAAGAATTTTGGTTTACTAAGGTGTTTTTCATTTATCATCAATAGGTGTATACCTTATTCATGTCCTTAATTTCATTAAGTTCTTGGTTCATGTGAGTGCAAGGTTAGAAATATTTCAAGAAAAATTCCCAAAAAGTGTTAACCTCTTTTATAACCCTTCGCAATTAACTTCTTTCTCCTTATGTATGGCTTATAATGACAGTTATGATTCTTTAGGGGTGTTAATTAAAGGTTCTAGCATGCATACAACTGATT
>MNCI01037326.1:419388-441326 GCA_015680685.1 Gnetum montanum
AACATTATGTTGCCGCTCAATCATGCTGCTTCTGCAATGCTTTATGAAATGGTTACACGATGTGGTCTTTAAGACTGCCATGGGGAATATATCATGAAAGATGTCGATGCTAGGGATTATCATCCCACTAACGCACAACACTTGCAAGATTGGTAGCTCGAGCAATACCATGAACTTTTAAAGGGAAAAGGACTTAACAATTTTTCATTTCTATTATACCAAAAAGCTAGTGGGAATCTTCCACTCAATGATGCTCCTCTCTTTAACTTCAATGATGAAGGTTAAAACTAGAATCTGCATTCCACCGTTCACAATCCTGATTATGGTAACAAGGGATCTAATGACAAAGCAGGATCCAAAGGGGCAAGTCAAGATAGGGATGCAGGTAAGAAGCAAGATCGTGACCATGGTCATGATCATTGAAGAGGCAGTAGCAAGCACTATGATGGTGCTGGTTCTCCTTCCTCTTCACCTTCGTCATCTTCTTCTCCTTCTAGCTTCAACAGTGACTGTAGAAGGTGAGATTGTGATGGAGGCAATCAAAATGAGAGTAATGATCAATGGGACCAAAATAATTAAAGGGACCACCAAGACAAGCAAGATCAAGGATGCAAACATTCAAGAGAAGCATATCACCATGAACAAAGGGGTAGTAGAGGGCATCATAGGCACCATGATCAAGGCCTTGATGAGCCTCTATTTACTACCTGAAGTATGCTTAACATTGCAAAGGCAATCAAAATCCCAACAATGCATGTGAAAGATAGTTGGATCAAACAATTAAACATGAACAATATTCCTCAATTTGAAGGAGGATATAACTCTAATCTGCAAAATAATCTTCAAGCTTTCCAAGATGCATGTGTCATGCACTACATAGAGAACAAGTGGTTGAAACTGAAGCTATTTCCCAAGACATTCATCAAAGAAGTAGAGAATTAGTACAGGTCTTTAGGACTAGAATCTATTAGATGATGGAGTACCATGCTTGAAATGTTCAATGATAAGTATCAAATGTACTCAAGAGTGTCCAACTTAAGGAAGCAGATTTAAGGGTGGTAACAAGGAGTACACAAACCCTTGGATGCCACCATTGGTTGATACTATGCCTTGATACACAAATGACCTAGCCATGGTTATTCTTAATTGTCTTAACTCCACCACATTGTAGGTGAGTTTGTAATGAAATGAGGAAAACCCTTAGTGTCTATGCCCAAGGGTAATTATCAGAACTAATTGTCCATCAAGTACAAAGATCAATAGAGCAGGTTGTCAAAGAGGAGGATGAACTAAGAAAAAGAGAAAGCGTAGAGGAGTACAACCATGATCCTTCCATCCACAAGAGGGAGGTTCAATTCTATGACAGCAAGGATGAATCTATATTTAACAAGGGGATGCATAAAAAAGCCTTGCCACTTTAATAATTCCAATCTAAAGTTACAGCCAAGGTTGATCAATTCAGAGACTCCATGGATAGCAAATTTCAAGCTATCCTCAAAATTACTGAAGAGTCCCAAGAACAAGGTAGTGATCATAAGCGCATGAGGTGCAAAGAAGTTGAACATGCATATCACAAATGTAAGGGCAAAGTTGTTGTAATAGAAGAGGGTGTCGACAATGAATCAGATGATGATCGTGGATGTGATGTCTACTAGTATGAACATCTTAAGGGATGTTGCCCTATTGTGTCACATCTTCAGGAGTCTAGGGTGTATGCCTTACATCCACGACTTACATAAAGGTAAACATCTAGAAGGTTGCATTATCCTCATGATAATCTTTGGCAATTCCACTAGTAATAACTATATTATCCAAGTAGAGCTCCACCACAATCATATGAATAGTACCAACAATGGCAGCAACCACAATGATGGGTGCTTACACCACCAAGGCAATAATACCCTTATCAACAACTTGATCCATATGGTTACCACATTTAGCAACCCATGTCTCCACCTGACTCTTCCAATCACATTTCTAATATTTAGCCTTACTATGATCTTTCTAATTACTATCAAACTCCTCCACATGAAAGAAGGGATACCACCTCCTATCTTTATCCTCTTCCTATCCATGCACACACTCCTCTTCCAGTTGCACAACTACCACCTACTCCACCAATGCAGGGTGAATTGCCTACTCAACCATAATAATGCAATGCTACAAGGGCTATTAATTTGCAACCCAATCATCAATCGGAGGGTTCAATTGCCCAATTAAAGAAAAGACCTATTTTTACCCTGTAGTCAACATAAGCCTTCACCTACACCCACGATTGACAACCATGCTCCTGCCTCTTCCTCCATATTCAATTCCTTCAAGCCTTCTTCAAACCAAAATCTATCAAGGATCCATACCGTAATGCTTACTCACATAGTATCTGATTGGATCCATGCAAGAAACCTTCCTAGGAAATTAGCTAATCCTAGAAGTCCTCTAATTTATTTGTATATTGCTAGGAATGAATGGTGCAAGGCTCTTCTCGATCTAGGTTCTAGTGTTAATTTGATTTCTCATGAGATGTACACTGCTTGGAACCTACCTCCTCTTAAGAAAAGCAACATCAGACTGGAATTGGAAAACTAGTCCATCACTGTTTCATTAGGACAAGTAGAAGACATTGTGACCACTGTCTATGGGTGGTCTTATACTACTGACTTCCTGGTAATCAAAGTGGAAAACTACAAAGGGGACTTCCCAATTATCATGGGAAGGACATGGATGAGTACTGTAGATGCAAGAATGGGCATCAGAGATCTTTCCTTTGAAATCTCTAAAGAAAGTACATCTGGAAAGATTAAGAAGAAGAGAGTTCCATACATCGCATATAGTAATAGTGGGTGCAATTGTGTGTAGAAATTTTGGGTCATAAAGCAAGCATCTATCTCTGCATGCAAGTAGTGTGCGCTAGAAGTAGAAATTTAAAGGTGTCTGTATGTAACAACCACAAAATATGTTGACACCTAGTGGTTAACCACTAATTCAAAAAGCAACACACTATGCATGGAACCAACTGAGAGGCTAACATGTGAATATGTCATAAGCATGGATGAACTTGAGCAAGTTCATCACCAACTCTTGGATGATACAAATGATGATACCTTTTAGGGAGAGTTGGAAATTTCTAAGAACTTCAAGCGATAGTCCCTTGAAATAAAAACATTACTAGTTATAATGGAATATATGTTTTTGAAAAATAAGAATTTGATTATAATCAATGCAAGACTTGCTCCAAAACAAAAAGAGATGCCATTGAAAGTAGTTGAAAGATGGTTAGCAGCTTTTGCTTGATCATAACCTAAGCTCATAGGGATTGATCCTAGGATATGCCAGCATTGTATTTACATGGACCTAGCCATGAAGCCAAAATGATAGCCACAAAGGTGGTTGAACCCCAAATTAAAGCAAATCATCAAGGAGGAAATTAAGCAACTCCTTAAGGTGGGGTTCATTTATCGCATTGTAGATAGTGAGTAGGTTAGTCCACTCATAATTGTACCAAAGAATGATGGTAAGTGGCAGGTTTGCATTGATTTTAGGCTATTAAATATGGAAACATTTAAGGAATACTTTTCGTTGCCATTTATTAACTAGGCCACACAATATTAGGGCATTGCTACTACAGCTTCCTAGATGGTACCAAATTCAAATTACACCAGAGGACTAAGCAAAGACAACATTCATAAGTCCCTGGAGGAGTTTTTCATATTGTAAGATGTTGTTTGGTCTATGCAATGCCCCTACCACATTTCAATGCTTACTCCTAAGCATCTTTTAATAGTAGATCAATAGTGGTGTAGAAGCCTTCATGGATGACTTCTCCACCTATGGAGCTACATTTGAGCAAGCCTTGGACTACCTTGAGCAAGCGTTGAAATGATGTGTCAAAACTAACTTGTGGCTCAATTGGTAGAAAATTCACCTCATGGTTGAGGAGGGCATTGTATTAGGACATAAAATCTTACAAGCAGGAATTGAGGTGGACCTTGAAAAAATAAGGGTCATCCAAGGAATAACTCGTTAACTAGAAATAATTAAAGACGTTCGATCATTCCTTGGACACACTGGCTACTACCAGCATTTCATAGAGAATTTTTCTAAGATCACAAAACTATTATTCAAACTAACCAAGAAAGATGCTTCTTTTGTCTAGACCTAGAAATGTGAAAAAGCATTCTAGCAACTGAAAGAAAAGCTTCTAAAAACTTCAATTCTAAATGTACTGACTAGTCCAAACCATTTCACATCATGATAGATGCATCAAATTATTCTTTTAGAGTTGTGATGATGTAGTTAGATGACAAGAAACATCCATACTATATCCACTATGTTAACTGAAGCATTGTGGGTGCATAATTGAACTACAGCACTACAGAAAAAGAATTGATGGTGGTGGTGTTTTCTCTAGAGAAGTTCAAGCATTATGTACTTGGATATAAGGTGTTTGTGCACATAGACCATAGTGCCATTGATTCCTAATGAACAAGTCAATAGTGAGCCCCCATGTCATACAGTGGCTAGTGATCTTGTAGGAGCTCAATCTTACAATGGTAGATTGAAAGGGTACTAAGAATGTGGTTGTTAATCACTTGTCTCAATTGTGATGAGACAACAAAGAGGAACAAGGTGCATTATTTGATACATTTCCTAATGAACTCCTCTTTGTTGGAGCAATAACTAAACAAATTTCCAATGAGCTAAAATAGTATGATAACATTCTCACCTATCTTTTCACTTAGGAGATGCCACAAGGGTTGGACCAATAGAGAAAACAATAGATTCTTCATCAAGTAAATCACTTCATGGAGAGTAATGGACACCTCTACAAGGTGTGCACTGATGGCCTGGTTCATTGGTACATCCCTGATGTTGATGAACTGTACATGCTCCAAGATGCTCAAGAAGGTCCTTGTGGAGGACACTATGATGGGAGATGCATGACCATTAAAGTCCTAATGGTAGGGTACTATTGGACAACATTTTTCAAGGATGCTCACCATTTCATTTTCTCTTATGAATGATACTAATGGGATGGTGGAATGACTACTCAAATAGAGGGAGCTCAATAATGGATTCAACCATTAGAACCATTCAACATTTTGGGCATTGATCTCATAGGTCCCATCATGCCCATGTTAAATGGAAAGGCATACATCATAGTTGTTATTGACTATTATATGAAATGGATAGAAGCAATAATCATCATCAATTGTACATCCTCTATTGCTACTTGGTTTGTACAAAAAAATGTTGTAAATAGGTTTGGTATGCCATGTGCATTAATTTCTAATAATGAAACTCATTTTACAGGCACTAGTTTTCGAAAGCTCATGTAATGCTTGGGGGTTGAATACAAACTCACAACACCTTACCATCCCCATGCTAATGATCAAGATGAGGTTACCAATAGGGAAATCACAAGAACACTAATAATAATTGTTAACAAGTATAGGAAGGATTGGAGCACAAAACTCAATGATGCCCTTTGGGCCTACCGCTCAACTTAGAAACTTCCTATAGGCTACTCTCCCTATGAGCTTGTGTACAAAAAATTACCAACACTTCCTATTCAATTTGAACTTCATACACTTTCAATAGCTTGTGACCTTGACCTTGACTTAAGTCGTCTAGCCCAAAAAGAAAGGTTAATGAATCTCAACTTGCTAGACAAAAAATGATTAGTGGCCTTATCATCTAATGAGTTGCACAAAGCTTATAACAAAAAGTGTCATGACCTAAAAATTAGAAAAGTTAAATTTTAACTAAGAGATAAGGTTCTCTACTAGAACCCCACACATGTACCTAAAAAAACTAAGTTCCAAACATTGTGGGCAAGACCTTATATCATTTATGAAACTTTTCCTTCATGGGCCATGATGATCTATAAACTTGAGAGCCCAAACAAGAAATAGCTAGTCAACTTCCAACAAATTATGCCTTTCCATGAACATACACTAGCTAACACAACAAGCACCTCATCCGATGGACAACCATGCTTCATATTTTGGATCTCCTCCTTTCAACTTACCCATGGGGGAGATGGCCAACCATGCTAACCATTCAAGTGGCTCCTTTGTTTTTCAACTTTTTTGTTTTACACATTTTTCATTTTATAACTTTTTGTTTTACATGTTCTTTATTTTACATATTTTTATTTTTATGTTATTAATATTTTCTAATTTTTGTTTTACACCATCATTAGTACATTTAATATTTCTTGAATAATTTACAGTTTCTTATATGTTTTCTTTTATTTGATGTGATTCTCTAACTTTTGATAATAAGTGCCAAGTACATTGGTAATGTGTTACTTGATGGTGGTGTGTACAATTTTTGTTATTTGATTGTTGGTGTCTAGTTTCTAAATTTGAATTTTGTTTCAAATAATTAGGACATGGTTTCTTTTTCATGTACCAGGTAGCGAGCCCACAACATCCACCCATCCACACATGCTATGGTTTTCCTTATTTTGGAAATGTGTAGTCCCTTTTTAACTAATAAAACTTTGATATATTTGTGACTTTGGTAGTTTCCAGTAATGGAAAGGATTCAAAGGTTTGAACAAGGTGTGGCTATAAGGGGATTTAGCATTCTTTATACTTTTTTGTTTGCCTAGGTGCATGTGTGTTTCCATGAATTTCTTACTATTTTGTGTCAATCAATAAAGGAAGTTGAATAAGGCCTTGCATGATGTGGTTCTCATCAAGAAAAAAATGATGAGAATTCAAAGCACACCCCTTGGACAAAATAAATGCATATGCCCTTGCATGGTGTGGTTCTCATCAAGAAAAAAAAAGAAAAATGATAAGGATTCAAAGCACACCCTTTGAACAAAACAAATGCATGTGTCTTTACATGGTGTGGTTTCCATTTCAGAAAATAATAATGGAAATTCAAAAAACACCCCTTAGACAAAATAAATGGGCTACAAGCACTAGTTATTGAACTTATCTTCTCTAAATAAGGCCCTTCCTCACTTCCTACATCTTTTCTAATTTGGAATGGTGGTTGTTCTATGGGAGCACTCTTATGTCTCAGGGAATGGATTGGTCTTAGAATGTCAATGCGAAGTCACTGAAAGTCATTGGTTTTGATTTGGACTAAGGATGGATTCTATTAAGTCATTTAACCACAAAATCCACAAGGAACTTCATGTAACCATAATTAGGAACTCCATTCCACTTTCTCTCTTATCCATCTATGCTTTCCATGTTCCACCTCATTGTCGATTTCATGTTTTGGTTCGATGTTGATGGGACGCGATATCGCGATGCGCTGCCAAGTCCATAAATAAGAGGCGGCTCTCCCTTATTTTGGATCCTAGGCTAGATAGTAGGGAAACTCTGGCAGATTGATCACTCTAGAGATAGAATATTTTCCATGTGCCCACAGTAGGAATTCCAAAGTGAACAAATCTTTATTCGTGCAAACATTGTACCTGAACACAAGTTTGTGTACNGGTGATCCCAGCAACAACTAGCGTTTGGTAACCATGGCTGCATTGGTTCAGGGTATGTACAGTAAGTGGGAACGGATGCTGATGCTAGGTTAATTTAGACTTAGTTCATTAGTTAAAGTTAGTAATTAGTCTCTTCACCCTTCAACTCAATAGCATAGGAGATAAAACATAAAAAGACATAAAAATCATATACCTCAGACTTACTTAACCATACACTGTGACAACTACAAGTAAGTCTGGGAAGATAAAAAATGATTAACCTTAAGTGTTCCATGAGGCATGTAGGCACTTAGTCTGTGGAGTTTGATCAGATCATGCGTGTAATGCTTGGATTCGTATGGTTGAGTGTTGGGATACCTTGCCACTCATCATTGGCACCGTTGCCAGGGACTAAGTGTTTGTGCGCTAAGTAGAACATAGGAAATTATGCACATAATTGGGAGCTTAAATGAACCTTAGGGTTAATTAAACACAAAATTATATAACGGTCAAATAGCACACCAAATCAAATCACAATGTCTTCTTCTTCTCATAAGAGCATTACACCACCTAGGGATAATACAAGACACAGTCGGCAATCAAAAACACATAATCAAAATCTGCCAACTTCTCAACAATACCGAGTGGTATATACTCATCCCAATGAGTACATACCAAACTTTACCTTTATCCTTTATCAAGACGAATAGCTGCGATGGAGAGACTTGCAAGGTAACATAGTGTTAGCCCTAGATCGGGCAGTCCCTAACATGCTTCTTTGTGCTCTTGCACAAATAGGCATGACTAAATTATACGTTGAATACATTGCAGAAGATTTTGACATGAGGGATTACAATCCCACAACTTTACAACATATGAGGGACCCAAGGCAGGAGAGCCATCATACACTGTTGAAGGGCAAAGGGGTCATGCACCTCCTAAGTGAAATCGGAGATGGTGAACCACTTATAACAAGTTCTCTATCAAATGATGTTCCCCCTCCTAACGATGGTGAGGAGGTGGGGTATCAAAACCTACGCTCTATGATACAAAACCCTAGTTCTGATCCCCGTGAATGCCAACTGTTCACAGAGGGAACAAAAACACATGAAAAGGACAGGCACTCAGATTGTCATCACGATCAGGGCTATAGTAGCCGAAGAGAAGGTAAGAAGCATCATCATGGCGATGATTCTCCTTCTTCTTCTTCTACATCACACCACTCACCCTCTCCTTCCACATCTGGATGTAGCCACAAAGAGCATAACGGTGAGGATAGAGGTAGACAAAATAAGATACCTCGATGAGAGAGTCGAGAGAGAGGACAAGGGCATAAACAAACAGAAAGTAGGAAACAATGTAGACATCATAGATGTCATGAAAGAGATGATCATGATGAGCCCCTACTTGCCACCCAAAGTATGCTAAATATAATGAAGGCAGTTAGGATTCCAACAAGGCATTTAAAAGATAGTCGGATCAAGCGCTTAGACATGAACAACATCCCACGCTTCGAAGGGGGATATAACGTTGATCCGAAATATCATTTACAGGCATTCCATGATGCCTGCACCTTGCAAAATATAGAAAATGAGTGGCAAAAACTAAACTTGTTCCCTAGGATACTCATCAAGGAAGCAGAGAGTTGGTATCGATCCTTAGAACCAGAAACCATCAGGAGGTGGAGTACGATGTTCGAACTCTTCAACGATAAATATCAAACATACTCCAGAGTGTCTAACTTGCGTAAGCAGATCCAAGGATGGAAGCAAGGAACTCATGAACCCTTGGATGCTACTATGGGCCGCTACTACACATTGCTACATCGTTGCTTGGGCCATGGATATGCACAAGGGGATCAACTTCACCATCTCGTAGATGGGCTAAGAGATGAGACTAGAAGAACCCTTGGGACTTATGCCCAAGGGAGACTATCAGAACTTAGATCCCATGAGATTCATCACTTGTTGGAGTAAGTAGCCAAAGAAGAAGGGGAGCTACGAAAAGGAGAGAGTGCGGAGGAATATAACCATGATCCCTCTCTTCGAAAGAAGGGAGTGAAATTTTGTGATGAAGAGGATGAGTCACCGCTCAAAGAGTTGGTGAATAGAAAAATCTTGCCGATTTAAAAGTTAATAATGGAAGTATCAGCTAAGGTAGATGATGTGTGGAGCTCCTTAGATAGTAAAATTGAAACTATCCTAAAGATTGTAGAGGAGTCTAAGGAGGAACGAAGTAGTCACAAGGACAAGAAAAAGCTAAGAGATTCAGGCCCTGCACATGACAAGGGTAAGGGAAAAATAACTATCTCTGATGAGGTTGTGGACTCAGACATAGACGATGATGGTGGATGTGAGATCTACCATTATGACCATCCTAAGGGATGTTGTCCAATCATCTCACATCTACAAGATTCTATGGTGTATGCACTCAACCCAAGACTTAATAAACGACAGACACCCCGAAGGTTACCTTATCCCCAAGGTAACCCAAGACAGTTCCACCAACCGTTAACGTACTATCCAAGTGGAACTCCACCACAACCCATCGGAAAACATCAACAGTGGCAACACCCATAGTCATGGGGGATGCCATCGCCAACACAATAGTACCCTTACTAGTAACCTGATCTTTACGGCTACTACGTGCAGCAGCTGATTTCTCCAAGTGACTCCATGGGTCACACAACTCCCCAACATCACTACCAAGTTCGGGAGTACTTTAGAAGGACTCCCTCTCCTATGGGAGACACTCCACACATGTACCATCCTCCTAATCCATCCACCTCTCTTCCACTGGTAGTTCCCATACCTCTTGCTCCAACAATGCAAGGGGAACTCCCTGCTTAACTGTAGCAATGCAATGCTACAAGAGTAGCAAACATTTAACCCATTGCTGATTCTGACAACCGCAAAAAGAGAAGACCTTTCTTTAGAACCAAAAGCCCAGACAAGCTCTCACAACAATAAGAGATTGTGTTTGTGTACACTCCTCCAACAAACAAGACTTCGGGGCTCCCTTCCGTCCAACAACAGAGCTTAACGCATACAATTATGTTAACCCATACCGTAACCGACTGGATCAAGGTAGGCCACCTTCCCAGGAAACTCTCTAATCCTGGAAGCCCCTTAATCTATCTACAAGTCGCCAAGAATGAACCACATAAGGCTCTTCTTGACTCAAGTTCTAGAGTCAACTTAATCTCACGAGAAATGTATCAAGCCTGGAGCCTGTGCCAACTTAAGAAGAGCAACATTCAACTAGAGCTGGCAGACTAGTCCATCACCATTCCCTTGGGATTGGTGGAGGACATAGTTACCACTGTGTGTGGTTGTTTATACCCAACTAACTTCCTAGTGATAGAATTTAACAGTAACAATGGGGGCTTTCCAATTATAATGGAAAGGCCATGGATTAGTACAATAGATGCGTACCTAGGGATCTGAGATCTTTCCTTGGAGATATCTAAGATAAACATTTATGGAAAGATTGAGAAGAAGAAAGTTCCATGCATCACATACAGTGATTCATCGGGTGATGACATGGAGGAACCGACAACATCTCCTCCATGCAATAGGTGTGCCCTTGATACTTTGAGACAAAGATGCATGTATGTAGCAACCACATGATAAGTAGTAGACACCCCGTGGTTGACAGCTAGTCAAAAGAGCAACCAACCAATATGCATGGAACAAACTGGGGGAACAACTCATGCTAACAACGAAGGCATAGACACATTGGAATATGAGCGTCACCAACTTCCATCTCTTAATCTAAAAACATCAATGGGGAGAGGTTGGGCACGTCTGAGAAATTCAAACAAGTGTTCATTATTTCGGATCTCTCCCTTTCCATTTAGTCATGGGGGAGATGGCCACCTATGCTAATCATTAGAGGCCCTCAGTTCTTTTAAATTTTTTTTACACGTTTTCGTTTTACAAGTTTTTGTTTAACATATTTTTTTACACGTTTTTGTTTTATACATTTTTGTTTTGCACATTTTTTTACATGTTTTTTGTTTTACAAATTTCTTTAACTTTTCTTGTTTTTGTTTTACAACATCGTTACACTTTTTCATTTCTTTGTGTGTGTGTGTGTGTGTTTTATCCATCCTATCAAGTTTGTCATTAAATAAGTGTTCTTCATGATGGTTTGAACTATTTTTATATTGATTGCTAATGTTTAGTTTTTACCTTTAAAATTGACACTAAGGTATGTTTCTTTTGATATGGCAGGCAATGAGTTCACTTCATCCATCCATCCACAAAATTCTATGGTCTCTCTTGGCTTGGAACTATACAGTCCCCTTCTTCAAATAATAAGAACTTTAACGAATCGGTGACTGTGTATTTCTCAAACTAAGGAAAGACTTAGGGATTGAAAAGGGTGTGACTTCAATGGAACTTGATGCATTTGTGTTGGCCATTCTCTTGGGTGCTTGGATGTTTTCTTCTTGAGTTTTCTTACCATTCTGATGTTACCCAATTATTGGAATTTGAGTCAATAAAAATAAGAAGTCTTTGCATGGTGTGGTTCTCATGCATAAGAAAAAGAGAAAGAAAAGAAAGAAAGTGAGAATTTAAAGCACACCCCTTAGACAAAATAACCCCTTGGGCTACAAGCACTGGTTATGGAACAAAAATAAAAATGTTTCCTCTAACTAAGGCCCTTCTTGCTTCCCATTCTCTCCTTATTCATTTTGTCAAAATGGTGGTGGCTCTTGGGTGAAGGCATTCTTGTTACTTCAAGGGGATGGATTGGTCAAATGCATTGATGCGAAGTCATTAGATGTGGTTTGTTTGAGGCTGGAGTTGGAATGAGATTTGCCAAGTCACATTAATCATGAAATCCATAAGGGGTTGTACACCACCTTGTCCTTGGGATTCGATTCCATTTTTCTCTTCTTTCCATCATTCTCTCTCCATTGTTCACCTCATTGCCAGTTGTATCATTAGCGTATATCTTGGTAGATGCATTATTTTCTTTTTGGTAAATTCTTATGGTTAAGACTTTAACTCTTGTTCCAAATGATATTCCCAGAGCCTACAGACTCTTTGAATGTGGGGTTGTCAGGGCATTAAAGGCATGAGCCTACTTTGGGGAGGACCCACTGGCATTCCTCTTTGGTGCATCCATTAACTTCTTTCCCTTGAACATTTTTGCAATCAATGTTATTTTGTTCATTTCCATCTTGACATCGACTTCATCAATGTTGTAGTTGTCTCTTTTTATCCATCTTTCTTATTCCTTTTCTTTTTCCATTCTCTCGTGACCAGAGGTTCGCGATTAGTCATGGGGGTACGAGGCCTAATTTTTTTAATTTTCCCCTAACCCCTACACCTTCGGTAGTTACCAATATTAAATCTCTAGATCCGCAATCAGCCATACCACAACTCAACCAATGGACTTACACTGAACCAAGGTAATAATTGTGTTATGATTCAACTACCGTTGCTAATATAAGATTGTGTTGTGTGTGCAGATGTCGATCATACAACAATGGATTGGATCTGGAAGAAACACTTGGAATGGATCGATGCTGAAGCAGCTTTGCAAGGAGCAAGATAGATGGCGTGCTTATGGATGCACAAAAAAAGGTGCAATTTTGGCATTGGCAGTAGCAACACTTCTTTCTCTCTCTCTCTTTCTTAGCTGCCAACTAAGGCTTGATGTCAATTGTAATAAGGTGTTCACCCTTGTTGTCATAAACACCAGTTTTATTATGTCTTGTAATGATGATCAGTTCACATGTGATCCCATTAGTTCCATTTGAGTCAATAATCCCATACCTTCCCGATATTATTATAAGGAACTCAAGGATGAGTTTTCATTTAGTCATGGGGGTATGATGGGACGCGATATCACATCCCTCACGATATCATGTCTTCCCCTGTGATATCGCGTACGTGATATCGCGGTGCGCTGCCAAGTCCATAAATAAGAGGTGGCTCTCCCTTATTTTGGATCCTAGGCTAGATAGTATGGAAACTCTAGCAGATTGATCACTCTAGAGATAGAATATTTTTCATGTGCCCGCAATAGGAATTCCAAAGTGAACGGATCCTTATTCGAGCAAACATTGTACCTGAACACAAGTTTGTGTACAGTAATAAAGACGAACTTCTTGGATAAACCTTGCAGTGCATGGAATAGGCTAATTAGGATTTTATTTACTATTATTTATTATCTGTTATTTAAATTTTTTATTAGTTATTAAATCTTTCTCAACCCTTCTCTCCTAGTTAAGTACCTCAGTATGACCGCTTCAAGTATGTGTGTTACGCATGGTGATCCTAGCAACGACTAGCGTTTGGTAACCATAGTTGCATTGGTTCAGGGTGTGTATGGTAAGTGGGAACAAATGCTAACGCTAGGTTAATTTAGACTTAGTTCGTTAGTTAAAGTTAGTAATTAGTCTCTTCACCCTCCAACTCAATCGCATAGGAAATAAAACATAAAAAGACATAAAAATCATATACCTCAAACTTACTTAACCATACACTGTGACAACTACAAGTAATTCTAGAAAGACAATGAATGATTAACCTTAAGTGTTCCATGAGACGTGTAGGCACTAAGTCTGCGGAGTCTGATGGAATCGCACATGTAACGCTTGTATTCGTATGGTTGAGTGTTGGGATACCTCGCCACTCATCATTGGCGTCGTTGTCGGGGACTGAGTGTTTGTGCGCTAAGTAGAACATAGGAAATTATGCACATCGTTGGGAGCTTAAATGAACCTTAGGGTTAATTAAACACAAAATTATATAACTGTCAAATAGCACACCGAATCAAATCACAATGTATTCTTCTTCTCATAAGAGCATTACACCACCTAGGGATAATACAAGAAACAATCGATAATCGAAAACACATAATCGAAATCTTTCAACTCCTCAACAATACCGAGTGGTATATACACATCCTGATGAGTACATACCAGACTTTACCTTTATCCTCTATCAAGATGAATAGCTACGATGGAGAGACTTGCAAGGTAACATAGTGTTACCCCCAGATCATTTTTTTTAAGATTTTTTCAAAGCTATTGGAATTGATGCCAAGAAGTTGGAATATAACACTGAATGATCCTTGGTAGTCTTCTAGGCTAGAAATGTATCTTGGAAGGCTTTTTTTTAGGGAATTTTGTGCTACAGTATTAAAGGAAACCCAATTTTGTGCTACAGTATGCGGCATTACTATGACAATCGTAATTAATTTGAGTGTAGCAACAAGTGAAATGCGAGGTTGCTTTGCCTTCGCCTATGATGAAATGCGAGGTTGCTTTCTTACCAATTTAGGGGAGGTTGAGTCAACCATGTTGGTTTATGGTTTGTTTTGAAAAAAACAAAAGAAAAAAGCGATAGCTTACCTTCCACTGACAAATGAATACTACCTTGTGTGCCCAAGATCTCAGTCATGCCCATCATCAGTTGGCTGAAAAGAATGAAACTCGCTAATTTAGAAAATTCCTTGTAGAACATACTCTCTTTCCAAATCCAAAATGGAATTTATTTATCACTTTGATTAGTTGATTTTTCCACCTATGAATTCTTTACTATTATTTAATAATAAAACTATCGTGGATGAAACATGTTGGTCATCGTGTCTTATGAAATATGTTGATAGATATTATTCTTGGAAACCCCATATTTAAAAGAGGAAAACTACTTAAGTTTGATTAGTTTTAAGATTTATCATCCTAACGAGAGTGTGTACTTATATTTTATTCAACAAGTTGTTATCATTAGAGCATAATTACTAATATTATTTTAGATAAGAAATGTTATCATTAAATCAATGTTTCTTAATGGTTTTAAGATTCTAAAGGTTTATAAAAACATACCTTTATCGCAAAGAATACTTCATATGAACATATATTCACTTGTCATGTAAGTTATCACAATTGAAGAAGATAATCACAAGATCATGTGTCTAGGACCGAGAAACACAAAAGTCTATCAAATCATGGTCCCATGCTTAATATCAATATTTAGCCTCCAAGCTTGTGTTACATGCAAGTGCAAAAATATCAAAACTAATAGAAATCATAATGATGATAAAATATGTAAAACATAAGAAGACACAATTATCATAAACCATACTATGTATTACAAAATCATAAGGTTGACTATAATCTTTAATAATAAGGGTGTTGGAAGCCTAGATAATGATAATATAGGTACACCCTAAGATATATAGTCTAATTAGAACTTTTAACTCAGCATTGCCCATTAGAATTGAACCCATGACTTAGAGCTTTCAAATCAAGAGTCACACTACTGAGCTAATACCTCATTGTTCAATAATGACTAAAATAATCATACAATCAACTTCAGTACATGACCATTGGTCACCTTTCACATCAATTTATGAGATCATTTGATGAACCATGATATCGGTGCCGTGATATTGCATTCGCGATATTGGAGCCTACCATGCGATGTCGGATACCCAATATTGAGTCCTGCCTTCTTGCCTATAAATAAGAGATGGGCACACTTTGTTTTGTAGTTAGATAGTTAGTCCCTTAGCCAAACTCTTGCCCTTTCTCCTCTCTAGAGTTAGAATTATTTCTATGTGCCCACAGTAGGAGTCATCAAGTGAACGGATCTTTATTCGAGCATTGTGTACCTGAGCACACTTTGTGTACGGCAATAAAGATGAACTTTATGATAAACCTTGCAGCATCCAGAATAGATTAATTAGTGTTAATTGATGTTATTAAATGCTTTCTTAGTTAATTAATGATTATCTATCACCCTGCAACTCTTCTAAGTAAATACACTCAATACGATCACTTCGAGCATGCGTGTAACACTTGGTAACCCAATAACGAATAGCATTTGGTAATCTCAGTAGTGTTGCACTAGTTCAGGATGTGTATGGCAAGTGAGAATGAATCCTGGTGTTAGGATTAGTTAGAACTTAGTTAATGAATAGTTAAGTTAAATTATTCACTTAGTTATCTCTCTCTTCTCCCTTATTAGTAGCAGGACATAAAAACATAAAAGCTATAAAAATCATATGCCTTAGGCTTACTTAACCATACAATTGTGACATAGAAGTAAGTTTGGGAAGACAACGATCAACCAACCCGTTCTTGTTCCACAAGGGCGCATAAGCACTTAGTCCTTGGAATTCGACCGGATTGTGCATGAAACGCTCGGATTCATATGGTTGAGCACAGGGGTACCTTGTCGCTCATCATTAGTGCCGTTGCTGGGGACCTAGTTGTTTGTGCTCTAATTAGAACTTAGAAAATCATTCACATCATTCGAACGAACTTGTAGGGTTGATTGAGAAAATAATAAACAAAAGTACATTGCACACTGAATAGACAAGTATGTCTCCTTCTTCGTATGAAAGCACCTCATGGCCTAGGTCTGAAACTGAAAATAATTGATGGCGTAATACACATGACATTGATCCGCCAACCCCTCAACAAGTTTGAGTGGTATATATTCATCCTGATGAGTATATACCAGACTTCACCTTTATCCTCCATCAAGATGAACAACTATGTTGGCGAGACTTAGAAGGTAACATAGTGTTACCTCCCAATCATTTAGTCCTAAGCATGCTTCTTCGTGCTCTCACACGAATTGACATGTTGCACTTACATGCAGAATATATTGTGCAAGACCATGAATCGAGAGAATACCATCCCATGAAGGCACAATGTCAAAGGGACTTGCAACAGAAGAGACATCATAATTCTTTGAAGGGTAAGTGGTCCCAAGATGTCCCACATGTCTTAAGCAAAAATGAGGGTGGTGAACCTACCTCAGGTAGCCGCCCACACAACGATGTTCCTCCCCTTGACTTTGGCCAAGGGGTTGTGTATCAGAACCTTCATTTCACAATTCATAACCTAGGTTCTGATACCCACAGGCAAAAAGGATCCAAAAAAGAAACATAGACACATGATAAAGGTGGACATTCTAATTGCAATTGCAATTGAGGCTGTGACCGCCAAAGAGAAGGTAGCAGACACTGTCATGGTGATGGTTCTCCTTCTTCTTCACCTTTATCATCTCCTTCATCCTCTCATTCAATATTTGGATGCAGTCATAAAGAAAAAGAGCCAAGAAAGGGGATGAGGCCACTCTAAAGAAAGGGGATGAGGCCACTCTAAAGAATCATAACATAGAAGAAGGAAGAGTAGGGAACAATGTAGGCATCATAGACGCCATGGACAAGATGATCATGATGAACCCCTACTTGCTACTCGAAGTATGTTAGACATAACTGAGGCTGTTAGAATTCCAACAAGGCACCAGAAAGATACTAGAATCAAGAGATTAGATATGAACAATATCCCATGATTTGAAGGGGGATACAACGTTGATCCTTAGAATCATTTACAAGCATTCCATGATGTGTGTGCCTTACAAAACATAGAGAACAAATGGAAAAAACTTAAGTTATTTCCACAGACACTAGTTAAAGAAGAGGAAAGCTAGTACCGGTCCTTAAAACCAGAATCCATTCGTAGATGGAGTACTATGTTAGAATTTTTCAACTATAAGTACCAAATGTACTCCCGAGTGTCCAACCTACGAAAGTAAATCCAAGGCTGGAAACAAGGAGGACATGAACCCTTGGATGCTACCATGGGTTGATACTATGCACTAGTACATCGTTGTCCTGGCCATGGTTATTCGCAAAGGGATCAACTGTGCCATCTTGTAGATGGGCTTAGGCATGAAACGAGAAGAACGCTTGGGACTTATGCCCAATGAAGACTATCCAAGCTGATGAGTCATGAATTTGCTAATAATCGCGATAATGCACCCACGATAACACACCTGTGATATCTCATGGGTCATGATATCGCGTCTTGCCTACCGCAATCTCTATAAATAAGAGGCAGCTCTCCCTCATTTCACAACATAGCTTAAACAGTAGTGAAGCTCTGGCAATTTGATCCCTCTAGAGATAGATTATTTTTCAGTGTCTACCCACAGTGTGGTTAATGTAATTGTATGACATCCTTTATTTGAGTTTGATGTACTTGGACACACACATGATCGGAAATAAAGATTGAGATTACTTCATCATTGCAACATTCACTTTGTTATTTATTTGTTTATTTAATTATTATTTATTACTTTCTTAGTTAATCTCTCTCACCCTTATCTCCTAGAAACACGAAATCAGTACGACTTGATTACGAGCATTTAAGTGTGACTACTTGGTAACCTAGTAGCGTACCTAAGATCTGCGCTTGGTAATCCTAGTGGTAGTCATGCACGAAGTCCAAGATGTGTATGGATAATCAAGGAATGGATGCTCATCGCACTTAGGCTAGATTAGATTCTCTTACCCTTTCCCTCCTAGCTTAGCTTAGTTAATATTATTTTCCACTGCCTTCAGGAGTAGCGTTAGATTAGGAATACATCATACACCTCACTCTAGAGTAAACCATACATGACAAATATAATACTAGTCTAGGTGGGAAGATAGTGAATTGTGACCTAAGGATAACTGTCTAGGTGCCACAACTAGTCCGTCTACAGAGTTCGAACGGATCGCACGTGAAAATGCTCATATTCGTATGGTTGAGTGTAGGGGTACCTCGCCACTCATCACGAGCTTAGGTCCTATCAAATTCAAAGATTATTGGAGGAAGTTTCTAAGGAAGAAGGTGAGCTACAGAAGAGAAAAAGCGTGGAAGAGTATAGCCGAGATCCTTCCCTTTGGAAGAGGGGAGTAAGATTTTGCGATGATGAAGAAGAGTCACCACTCAAAGAGATGGTGAATAGAAAAAATTTTCCAATCCAAAAGTTGACATCAGAAGTATCAACAAAGGTAGACCAAATGTGGGATTTCCTAGACAATATATTTCAATTTGTTCTTAAAATAGTAGAGGAGTCTAGAGAGCAAGGTGGTGATCGTGAAAAAAAGAAAAAATAGAGAAGCTAAACATGCATATAGCAAGGGTAAGGGAAAAGTTGCCATCATTGAAGAGGTTGTGGATTCAGAAATAGACAATGATAGTGGATATGAGATATGTCAATATGACCATCCTAAGGGATGTTGCCCTATAATCTCACNTTGCTGCACGTAATATTCATATGGGTTAGGTTGCCAGTAAGGATANTCTCTCCACGTGACTCTACTGGTCATGGTACTTCTCAACCTCACTACTAAGCTTGTGAGTATTATAGGACTCCTTCTCCTAGGAGAAATGTTCCACAAATGTGCCATCCTTCTCATCTAGCCTCATCTCTTCCACTAATAGCTCCATTACCGCCTACTCCAAATATGCAAGGTGAAATCCCTACCCAGCCGTAGTAATGTAGCACCACAAGGGTTGTTAACTCTCAACCTATTGTTGGTTCCAACAACCACATGAAGAAAAGACCTTTCTTTAGAACCAACAATCCAACCAAGCCCTTGCAATCACAAGTGGTTGATTCCTTAGATGCCTCAGTATTAATTAAAACTTCGAAGCCTTCTTCAACTCAACAACCACACTCAATGCATACGGTCATGCTAACACATGTTGTCACTGATTGGATCAAAGCTGGCCATCTTTTCAGGAAATTCTCTGATCCTAGGAGTCCTTTGATATACTTACAAATCCATGGAAATGAATTGTGCAAGGCTCTTTTGGATTTAGCTTTAGTGCCAACTTGATTTCTCAAGAAATGTACAAGGCCTAAAACTTGACTCCATTAAAAAAGAGCAACATTCGTCTAGAGTTAGCCAACTAGTCCATCACTATCCCATTGGGAGTAGTGGAGGACATTGTTACCACTGTTTGTGGGTGGTCGTACCCAGCTGATTTCCTAGTGATTCAAGTAAATAACAGTAAGGGGAACTTCCCAATCATAATGGGAAGAGCATGGCTACGCATAGTGGACATGTGCCTAGGAATTTGTGATCTTTCCCTAAAAATATCAAAGGAAAACACATTTGGAAATATCGAGAATAAGAAATTTCCATGCATCGCATACAGTGACACAAGGTGTAATTGTGTGCAGAGGTTATGGGTTGTGCAAAGGTTAACATTGCCTGTATGCAATCAGTGTGCACAAGTGATCAACATACAAAGATGCCTATATGTAGCAACCACATGATAGGAAGGCACCCAGTGGCTAACAGCTAATCAAGAAAGTAGTTCAATCATATGCATGGAACCAATTGAGGGTCTGACTTACACTTACATTGATAGCATAGATGCATTAGAGAAAGTTCACAGCAAACTTCCAAACCTTAACCTTGAAAATATCAACTAGGGGAAGTTGGAAATCCCTAAGAAATTTAAGTAGGCGCCCCTCAAGCTGGAACCATTGCCCACCAATATGGAATACACATTCCTTAAAAATGGGAAGCTAGTAATTATTAACACTAAGCTTGCTCCTCAATAAAAAGAGAGACTGCTGGAAGTGATAAATAATGGTCAAAAGTCTTTGCTTGGTCATATCCCAAATTAACTAGAATATATTCTAGGATATGCCAACATAGAATTTACACTGACCCCTCCATGAAGCCTCAAAGACAACCACAAAGGTGTTTGAACCCAAAGCTGAAGCAAGTAGTCAAGGAAGAAATCGAACAGCTTCTCAAGGCTGGGTTCATATACCCCATTGCTTATAACAATGGGTTATCCCCTTAGTTATTGTGCCTAAAAAGGGAGGCAAATGGAGGATGTGCATAGATTTTAGCCTACTGAATATGGCAACATTCAAAGATCACTTTTCATCGCCATTTGTTGACCAAGTCTTAGACACCATCGCAGGGCATCGCTATTACAGTTTTTTGGATGGATATAGCAGATATAACCAAATACAAATAGCCCTAGAAGACCAAGCCAAGACTATGTTCACTAGTCCTTGGGGAACATTTACATAGAAATAGATGTCGTTTGGCTTGTGCAATGCCCCTGCAACATTTTAATGATTACTTCTAAGCATATTCCAACAGCAAATAGGAAACAGTGTGGAGGTCTTTATGGATGACTTCTCCACTTATGGAGCAAACTTTGATCAAGCCTTGGACCAGTTAGAGCAAGTATTAAAAAGATGTGTAGAAACCAATTTGAGGCTCAACTGGCAGAAAATCCATTTGATGGTCCAAGAGGACATAGTACTAGGGCACAAAATCTCACACACAGGGATAGAGGTAGACCTCAAGAAAATCAAAGTTATCCAAGGAATTACCTATCAACTGGAAACTGTCAAAGATATTTGGTCATTCCTTGGACACACTGGCTACTATAGGAGATTTATTGAGAACTTTTCAAAGGTTGCCAAACCACTGGTGAAATTAACGAAAAAGGATGTACCTTTCGAATGGACTAGGGAATGTGAACTAGCTTTCCAAACTCTGAAACAAAAGCTAGTAGACACACCCATTCTACAAGCTCCTGGCTAGTCCAAACCATTCCATATCATGACTGACGCATCAAACTATGCCTTAGGAGCTATACTTACATAGTTAGATGACCAGAAGCATCCTTATTATATCCACTATGCAAGTAAAAGTATCG
>MNCI01037326.1:441703-468726 GCA_015680685.1 Gnetum montanum
TTTACAAAGTGTGTCCCGATGGCTTGGTTCAATGGTGTGTTCTCAATATAGATCAATTGCGAGTTCTCCAAGATGCTCATGAGGGTCCTTGTAGGGGTCATTACACTGGGAGACAAACGACCATCAAGATCTTGCTTGCAGGATATTATTGGCCTACATTGTTTTAGAATGCCCATAAATTCGTCCAATCTTGTGAGAGCTATCAACGTGATGGGGGAATGACTACTAGAATGGAGGATCTACAACAATGGATCCAACCGTTAGAACCCTTCGACATTTGGGGAGTTGGTTTTATGGGGCCAATTACACCAATGTCCAATGGAAAAGCTTATATTATTTTTGTTTTTGATTACCTAACTAAATGGGAAAAAGTAGTTGTTGTTAAGGATTGTACATCATCTACAGCTGCATGATTTATTCAACAACAGATCATAAATAGGTTTGGTGTGCCTCGTGCACTTATTTCAGACAATGGTACTCACTTCATAGGTGTAACTTTTTGAAAATAATACAACGCTTAGGCGTTGAACACAAATTGACAACACCATACCACCCCCAAGAGAACGGTCAAGTCAAAGTCACCAACAGGGAGATTACGAAAATATTGGCAAGAACCATTAGCAAGTTTAGGTGAGATTGGAGCACTAAACTGAACGATGCTCTTTGGGCATACCACTCCACATGGAAACTCCCTACATGCTACTCTCCCTATGAGTTAGTGTACAGTAAATTACCAACACTCCCCATTCAAGCTGAGCTCCATATACAATCCATGACATGTGACCTCAACCTTGATCTTGATTTAGCACAGAAACAACGGTTAGTAACCCTTAATTTGCTAGATGAAAATCGACTAGCTACCCTGTCATCTAAAAAATTGCACAAGTCATTCAATAAAAAAAGTCATGACCTAAGGATTAGGAAAGTTAAATATCAACTGGGAGATAAGGTTCTCTACTGGAATCCCACACATGTGCCACAACGTACTAAATTTCAAACACTATGGGAAGGACCTTATATTATTTATGTAACTTTTCCTTTAGGGGCCATGACAATATACAAACCTGAGAGCCGAGACAAAAAATTATTGGTCAACGTGCAACAAACCAAACCTTTTCATGAGCTTAGGATATCTAGTACACATGCTACCTCTGTTGATGGACACCTTGCTCACTATTTCAGATCTCCTCCTTCCAACTTAGTTGTGGGGGAGATGGCCACCTATGCTAACCATTCTAGGCCCTTGGTTCTTTTTGAATTTTTGTTTTACACATTTTTCCAAATTTTCTTATTTTTTGTTTTACACCATCATTCATATTTTTACTATTTCTTTGTTTGCTTGATTTGCTTTTATTCGTCATCCAATAAGTGCTCATGATGAGGGATTGAATTATATCATATTGATTGCTAATGTTTGGTTTTTATCTTTGAATTATGATGCTGATATTAAGGTATGGTTCTTTTGGTAAAACAGGCAATGAGTCCATGTCATCCACTCATCCATACAACTCTATGGTCTCTTTTGGCTTGGAACAGTACAATCCCTTTTTTCTTGGATGTGACTTCAAGGGGATTCGATGCATTTGTGTTGGCCATTCTCTTGGGTGCTTGGATGCTTTTTCTTGGATTTTCCGCCATTTTGACATTGTTCAAAACTCAGGAAGCTAAGTGAAAAAAATAAGTCTTTGCATGGTGTTTATTAATGATCAAAAATCATTTACAAAGGATTTAAACCAAAGTATAAAAGAAATGGGAAAGACGGTAAAATTATGAAAAAGTATAAAGAATGAAAAATGTTAAAGAATTGAAAAATATTAAAGAATGTAAAAAATTGAAGAAATGAGAAAGTATAAAAGAATGAGAAAAATGTAAAAGAAAGTGAAAAAGCACTTATTAATTCATAGGTCATGATAGGGCTTCTCCCCCTCGACTAAACTCTTTAACAACTATTTGGAAAATGCTCCCCAGATCTCTTGGATCATACACTTTGGATGGTTCTCTTACCATCTTTAGGGGTTTAACTTTGTTATGATTATCCCATGTGATCTTGGTGGTATTTAAGTTTTGATTATCTATGTTCTCATTTTCCTTTTCCACTGGTATGTGTTTATGAGTTAATATTTTTGTTTCCAAGTCCTTAGTTGGAGTCATTTTCTTCGAATAGGAATTAGTAAGTGGTTCATGTGTATCCATGCATATATTTGACAAATTAAGGTTCTCAGTTAGTGGCCATAGGGTGTCTTTTGATTTTGCGGCTTCTACTCTTCTTTCTGCACACATTTGTGTTTCATTATTACTGTGGACTGGTATGATGTATGTGTTAGTACTTTAAATATTCTGTTCACTATTGCACCCTTCTCTTTTAGTAGTTATGCATGGAATTCTTTATGTATGGATGGTTCCATCTTTATCCTCTTTTGAGTTCTCCATGGATAAATCTATCATGTTTAGCCTAGCATCAATGTTGCTAAGCCATGCCCTCCCCATGATGATTGGACATTCCTTATCAATATCCTTTGCATTAATCACCAAAAATTCTGCTAGGTAGGACCACCCATTGACAATGGTCACTACATCATCAATCTATCCCAAGGTGATGACAACAAATTGATTTGAAAGCTCCAACCTGATGTTGCATACCTTAAATCGTGGTAGGTTCCATGTTTGATATGTGTTGTAGGAGATTAAGTCGAGTCCAAAACCTGAGTCTAATAGAGCTTTTCATGGTAGATTCCCAGCTACCTGTAGATAGATTATAGGAACTCCTAGGTCAATTTTCTTTTGTAGAAGTGGCCCTACCTTAATCCAATTAATAACAACTGCAGTGAGCATGAAAGTTTGTATTTTCGGACTTGATGATGACAAAAGCTTATCAAGAGTGAGAAGACCTATTTTAGAAGAAGATGGTCTTGATGAAGCTCCTATTCTTCTAGCTTTCTCTAGACTCATCCTAAAGAAAGGATGTTTCTTTATTTGGCCCTTAGAATTGCTAGTGAGATCTTATATTCATACATTTACTACCCTTGTGACCTTCTTCTATTGTGGCTATGATGGAAATTCACCCTACATTATGGGTGGTGGCACTAGTGGCAAGGGATTTGGATTGGGATTTGAGAGATCAGCTACTTGTGGGTGCATATGCAAGTTTGGACTAGTCCTTGGTGGCATCAGTTGGTGGTATGCTAGTGGGTGATATTATGGGTTTTGAACAATGGCATTCGCTAGTGAGATCGGATGATGGACATAGTATCCATAAGGATTCAGTTGTTGATATAAATATTGTTGGCATGGCGGTGGCATGGCCCATGATTATGGCTATTTCCACTATTGATGGTATTACTCCTACGACTAAGGCAAGGCTCCACTAAGATAGTACATTGGTTGAGGTTACTATCTATAGTTACCTTGAGGATAAGGTAACCATTTGGGCATTTTTTTTTGAACAAATCATGGGTTAAGTGTGTATGCTCCAATTTCTTGCAGATATACTATGACTAGAAAACATCCCTTAGGATGTTTGTACCTACATAGGGTGCAACCTTCAAAATCTGTGGAGCTGGTGTCTGAGTACCCAACTATTGAAGCAACTTTTCACCTTTGTTCAAATTCCTTCTTTTTCTTTTTTCCTTTTCCTCTATTGAGCGCTTTTTTTGCTTTCTCCTCCATAATCTTTAGTACTTTTGTACATCATTCATCTATCAAATCCCACATTTTCACTACCTATGCTACTACATCGACAATGGATTTTTGAATTGGTAGCGTCTCTTTCCCGATGACTTAATTAAAGGTTTCTTCCTCTTGGATATCACACATCCATGCATCTCTTTTCTGGATTGATGGATCCTTGTAGCATTCTTCAGCTAATTCCCTTTTTATAAGTTCTCCTTCTTCTTTTTCCACTTGATCGATGAGTCTTTGAATCTGATGTGTGGTTAATTCTAATAGTCTTCCTTGGGAAAAAACCCCAAGCGTCTGTCTTTTTTTTCTTCTTAGCCCATCTATGATGTGCCTTAGTTGTTCCTTTAATGAAAATCCATGGCCTAGGCATATGTGTAATAGTGAACAATATTTTCCCATTGCTACATCAAGGGTCTCATGAGTCCCTTATTTCTAGTTCTAGATTTGTTTCCTTAGGTTCAACACTCATGAATATGTTTGATATTTTTCATTAAAAATTTTGAGCATGGTACTCCAACATTTTATGGATTCAGCTTCCAATAACCTGTACCATCTTTTCGCTTCCTTCACAAGTTCTCTAGAAATAACTTCGATTTTTTCCAATCACTCTCTATGTTTTGAAGGACATAGGCATCATGGAGTGCTTGAAGATGATGCTAAGGATCAACGTTGTAACCTCCTTCAAATCTGGGCATGTTATTCATATCTAACCATTTTATTCAACTATCTTGCACATGCCTAGTTGGTATGTATATCACTTCTTGAATGTTGATCATGTTCTAGGTTGCCATAAGGGATTCATCATAATGATTAGGTTCATAGGCTCTATGGTAGCATCGACCCCTTCTATGCTTGTGCCTCTCTTGATCCTCTCTTTTATTTCTATACCTTCTTCTTTCATACTCCTCATCTTTTGAATTAGAATACCTTGAGTATCGATCATGATAACCATGAGCTCTTCTCTTTTCCTTATCAAAGTCTTGGTACTTATGCTATCTCCTGTTATAGTCCTCTGATGATCATGATGAAGCAGAGGAGGTAGGATGAGTTTCCTTGTAGGACTTAGCAAGATCCCTTGGCCTAGAGTCCTACTTGCATCTTGAGTTAATAGCCTCACCCTTGTTTGGCTCTACCAAGGTAGAGTAAAGTTGGGCTTTGATAGGTTCTTCTAGTCTGATGATAGGTGTTTTTAAGGCTCCTCATGGTTTTGGTGAAGTTTTTTCGAAATGAATTAAGCAACATTAAGCTCTTATATGATAACAAATGTATTGGCTTGCTTCCCTTTGATATGAACATGCTTGATTTCCATAGTAGCATCTTTCTTTATCTACTCCCTTCTAGGTTCGTAGGGTTGGTCATGTGTTGAGTCACATGATACCTTTTTGAATATGGTCCAAGTGCATTCCTCTTAGAGCAGTTTGTAGCATGTTTAGCATTGCACTTTTGGGAGGCTAAACTATGTTACCTTGCATGTCTCTCCACCTAATTTTTTTGTCTTGGTAGAATATGAAGGTAAAGTCTAGATGGTATGGATCAATGTGAGCATAAGTAATACATGTTTACATTGGCATTCCCCAATCTTTTTCATCAACAATTTTGTCACTACTCCTTCTTGTTTCCTTGGCAAGTGATAGTTGATCATTATGTGAAGCCATGTTATGTTTCTTAATGGTTTGTGTTAAGTGTGCTTTATATTAAGGTTGTGAAGATTAGAGTTAGGTTCTGATACAACAAACTTTGGAAAAAATTAATTGCCTAGCATAACATTGACTTATCCTCGGCAACAATGCCAATGATGAGTGGTGGAGTACCCAACACCCAACCATAAAAGATACAAATGTTCATGCACAATCTCAGTCAAACTCTGCAAAGAAGGCAATGTGATTATAACAGTAATTGATTAATGTTCATGATCATTGTCTTCCCATGTGAGTTAGTAAAATCAATGCATATGGTTTCACTCACATTGAAGAATATGATATTGATGTTGAATTGGCTATTAGACTCCTAGTAAACATGTAGTGAAAGTAAAGGTTTCTAAATTTAAATGACAGTAAAGCAAATCTAGACTAGCCTATGCGATGAGTAGTCGATCCTAATCTTCTGGTCACACCTTGGACTTCATGTAACTACTACTAGGATTACCAAGTACTACACTACTGGGCATACCAAGTGATAGTACTACTAGGTTACCAAGTAGTTACACTTACATGTTCAAGATCAGTCGTACTCATTCCACTTAACAACATTAAAAGTAAATTACAAGTAATCATAAACATTAACTATGAAAATAGTAAACAGTGAACTAACTGGAAACAGAAATAAAACTAAGTATTGTTGCAATGATGTAGAGTAGTTTGAATCTTTATTACCGATTATGCAATGCGTCCAAGTACATCACACTCGAATAAAGATTCCATTCAATTACAAAACATCACACTATGGGCACACACTACTAAGTACTAAATTCAAAAAAACAAACTGAAAGAGTTCTATTACTAAGCTATCAAATCTTCTGTGGATCAGTGTGCCTAAATGTAGCTTATATAGGTTGGCACGCACCCCACAATATCATTTATACGATAATGTATGTTGAGATATGATAACGTATCTACGACATCATAGATATGATATTGTAACTACAATATCGTTGTCTCAAAATTTCTGGATTTATCAATAATAAATTATACAATCATATGCCTTGGTCACACTTAACTATACAACTTGAGCCACACAAGTGTGATTACGAAGACAACAATCAACATCTTAGTGTTTGGCAATCTAAGGCATTTAACTAATTCTAAGTCTAGGGACTTTGATTAGATTGTGAGCAAATGCTTGTGATTCATATAGTTGGGCATAGGATTACTCTATTGCTCATTACTTGTGCTTGATTAGTTTTAAAAGTTATCATCCTAATTGTAATATGTACTTATATCCTATTAATCAAGTTCTTACACTCATCATTGAAGCATAACTACTAATCTTATTCTAGATAAAAGATGTTATCATTAAGTCAATGTTGCTTAATAATATTAAGATTCCAAAGATTTAAAAAAACATACCTCTATCACAAAAAATATTTAGTAGGAATGTATATTAACTTGTCAGGTAGGTTATTACAATCAAAGGAGATAATTTTGGAGTCATGTACTAAGACCCAGCAACATGAAAATATATCAAATCATAGCCTCATGTTAAGCATAGAAATGTTGATATCAACACTTGTATAGAAAGTTTTCTTTGAGAAAAGAACATTTATAAGAAGATACTAGGGATGAAAATTTAGGGTTTGCACTCCTTTTTCTTGGAAGGGTAAATTGTACCTCCATCCTTCAATAATGTAGGGAAAATTTTAAAACTTTTCTTTTAATGCAAAGTGACAAGTGTAATGGTACCTTAAAATGATAATTAAATTTAAATGCATGAAGTAAGTAATGAATACATTATTTTATTGTTTGAAGTAAAGAAAGTACAAGAAAATAAAATTTGGGCAAGCTAATTGAAACTTCTTAAAAGAAACATTTTATAACAAGACTGTAATGAAACAAAAATAGAGAGGACAAATAAAAAAACACCTTTAGAAAGGAAATCTTATTGTAGTAAAGAAATAAGTAAAATTGAAAGAACGATCATTATGACTATTTGATTTTATCCCACCTATGATGGGTTGACCAATAAGGTGTAAAATAATATGAATAATTAAGAGAATTCCAAGATCAAATACAAAATCCTAATGAAACATACAAAAGAATTCAAAAATTAAAAGGAAATAGCAACAAAATGCCAAAAAAAAAAGATCATCATTACAAGTAACAACTATTGGTAGTTTGCTTTATTGTGTTCTGGATGTAGTTAAGCAAAGTACGTAAAATGTACTCAATGGAGGCTCGGAATGAAGGTAACTCAATAGAATGTGCAAGATAGCATTGATGCAGGCTAAATGTGAAGGTAGTAATAAACCTCTCATACAAGATCAATTATGTTAAAAGTACCCTCCATAAAATTTACTGCAAAGCCAAGAACCAAATTACTAAGAAAAATTGCTAACTCTTCAAATTACTATTATATAACACATAGATCTGCTCCTTTGGACTAGCATCATTCTCAAATTTCATCAACAACATAGCTAACACCACACATTGAATTTTATTATAACATATATCAACACAAGATTGGATCAATATATGTTTATTATTATTATTATTACCCTTCTTATACCAAAACCAATGCCTTTCATTAATGATCAGGACTATTTGAAAATGAGCTTTTATTACTATAACAATTTTTGAAAATATTTTTTCAGCAAGGTCGAGTTGAGAACGACTTAAATTTTAACCTTGCAATGTAAAAGTGCTCTAGTTTAGTTAGTAGATAAAAAAGAATTCTGCTTTTGCTAAACTTTTTTAACAACGATTTCACACGGTACATTCACCGATGCCTTTTAAGTCTGGGTCATGTGACAAATGAGAGTTCCCGAAGAAGATGATGAATAAAAAAAAATACATGTTAGCCAGTTGTATATAAAATAATCCGCTTGTCGTCAGCTTTGCCTTCCCGACAATATATGTTTTGTCAGCGTGAAATCTGGTCCACTTTTTCTGCGACTTACCAATGAAAGTCCGAAGAAAATTCGCTTTAACTACTTTTCCGTCCGATTTCTCCTGTTGTGCTTCCTCAGACAGAAGTTTTATATTAGAGGAAACAGTTCGATGTATTGTCATTGGTTGCTGCATGAGTGTTCTTCTGAAATCTGTGCAAACTATTCATGGTTTCTTTGCCTTTCAGATAAATATTTAGGAATCTCGATAAACTATGTTTTGTCAACGTGAAATCTGGTGCAGTTTTTTCTGCGAAACCTCGGCCGCTAGGCTGTGTCCCACTACACTACCTGTAACGCCGAATTGCATTTTTATTTTTTATAATATGCGGAAGGTGAAAAGAAAGTTCCTGCTGGTTACCACACAAAAAGTCCGAAGAAAATTCGCTTGAACTACTTTTCCGTTCGATTTTTCCTGTTGTGATTCCTCACACAAATTTTATATGAGAGGAAACAGTTCGATGTATGGTCATTGGTTGCTGCGTTAGTGTTCTTCTGAATTTTATGCGAACCATTCATTCAGGTTTCTTTCTTTGTATCCGTCTTTGGTGCTGAAACAGGGCAATGAAAGGATTCAAGGATTTTGGAATGGAAGAGAGAGCGTTGAAGAGGAGCTGAAGAGAAGGTGAGGAGCCAAAGATGGAACCCCGGCCAAAAAATTTGGGGCGGCATGTGCAGCAGCAGCCTGAAGGGCCTTTCTGCAACTCAGATGCAAGTGTCGGGTCATCCTCAAATTGGGAAGGTAATAGCAGCAACAACGAGAAGAAATTTGATGTTTTCATCAGTCACAGAGGCCCTAATGCAAAGCATGAGTTGGCTTCTGACATGTATGATTTGTTACAAGTCAGAGGAGTTGAGGCATTTCTGGACAAAGAAGAGTTGCAGTGTGAGGAGAGATTTTGGGAGGCAATTGAGGAAGCCATCTCATGTTCTAAAGTACATGTCTGCATACTCTCAAGTGAATATGCAGAGTCTGCAGAGTCTGCATGGTGTCTCAAAGCATTAGGGATGATGCTAGACATGTACGAGATGCATAATCTATGTTGATTCCTGTTTTCTATGACGTCCACCCCTTGCAAGTTCGAGATTTGTAAGGAGCTTTCGGACAGGGCTTCCAGAAGCTCCTAGACAAAGGCAGACACTCCAAGGAAGTCATCCACAAATGGAGAGGCGCTCTGTGCAAGATTGCGGGCATAGACGGATACTGGGGAACACGGTAAGCGATGTTATTGTTAACACACTATCTTTCCCTGTTTGTTAGGATATGTTTGCCCATGATGACTCCAAATTTAGGTTAGGTTTGGCATTAAGGCTGGTGTTTATGGTTTAATCACAGTAAATTCTAATAGCATTTCACGACTGCAGTGAATCAAAACATATACTATACTCCACTAAAGTTTTAAAGTAATATTCCTTCTTAATCCTTATTATGCGCCTAAATTCTCAGTCGATACTTCGTAGCAATTGCAGAGCTTCTTGCTCCACTAAAGTTTTAATTTAAGTTTTGCCTCTTTACTTGCAGTCTGCAGCCCGCCTATAGAGCGTCATACAATATTTTTTCAGTTTATCCATACAGAGTACAATATGTTATTCTCAAATAATTATATGGTGACAGTTAGAGAATCTCCATGTTGATTTTTGTTCTAACATTTTTCTTTTTACCAGTGAACATTGCATGACCATTGTCGATACAATATCTAACCTGCTAGATGTTGGAGCACTTCCTACTGCTGGAAGGGTAGTTGGAAGCCCAGCAATTAAGCAGCCTCATCCATGATATAATGGCATACTGTGAGAATGGGCTTGGTGTAACATCAGTAGAAATAAGTGGTGTTGGAGGCATCGGAAAAACCACCTTTGTAAAAGAACTCTATAACCAAATTTGTGATCAATATGAAAGGAGTTGCTTTATTGAAGATGGAAGGGGACTTGTAGAGAAACATGGCATCCATGAAGTCCACAGACTTCTTATTAGTAAGCTTTTCAACTATGGACTAAGTAACTTTACAATAGAAGCAAAGAAGCTTTTAAAGGACAGGTTACACAATGCAGAGATTTTAGTAGTGATTGACAACATTGACAGTACAATTCCACTGAGTACAATATTTGTTGAAGATGTTGTTTATCTTAGGCCAAGAAGCATCATTATTGTAACAAGCAGGGAAGGTGGAGTTTTGAAGCATGACCCTAGAGTTGCTAATTATTGTAAAAATTTGATCTCACTCAAAATCTCAAACCTAGACTTCCATGCATCAAATCAGCTATTTTTGCAATACGCCTTTGGAAGGATTGATAATGTGAACAATGAATTTGATGTGATAATAAATAGGATAGTTAAAAAATGTCATGGTGTGCCGCTAGCGTTGGCTCTCCTTGGCAGACACGTTTATGGAAGAGAAATTAAAGTCTGGCAAGATTTATACGATTCCATAAATGATCATTTGACCCCTGATGACTTCATAGTTAAGGGTATGGAGGCTGCCTTCATGGGTATGTATTTTAGGTCGTCGGTCCGTGGGACCGGTCTTTCCATAACTGATCATCGGACCCGTGATTTGCAGCAAATATTAAAAGTTAGCCACATCAATCTCACATCAATCTTAACACAGAGTTGGAAAAATGTTTGTTTTTAGACGTGGTTACTTTTTTGTGTTGGGAGAAGGTAGACTACCTTCTTAAACTTCGACAACCTAACCATGAAGATGGTAAATCAGAATTTTTATCTGCTCTTGAGGTATTGAAGAAGAAGCTTTTAATTGAGGTAAAAGAGGGTGGTTTTCTAAACATGCATGATATGCTTGTGGAATTTGGGAGGAGCATAGTTCAAGATGAAAGTCAATGGTGCCCTGGTCGTCGAAGTCGCGTGTGGTGTCCTACTGATGTCATGTACATGTTATCCTATAAAACGGTATGACCGGTGATTATGATCAAATCCTGGTATTTGGATTTGCTTTAACAAGTGAAACGATTATAATGTAGTGTTGTGGGCTATGAATTTCAGGGAACAGACAAGGGGAGAGCACTCAGTTTACATGGGACTGATGCAAGCTCACCTGTGTTAGACGTGGATGAAGGCGGAAATTCACGGCCATGGCCTGCAGATGCATTCGGTGGGATGTCTTCGTTGGAAATCCTGTTACTCGTCGGTAATTGCATTGAAGGTACTGCATATTCGGTTAAAAGATGATCTACCCTTAACGTTAAGGTTCATGATAACTCAAATGGCTTAGTTTTCAGATCGGCGTCGCTAATTTCCGTTCTTAATGTGCTAAGGCGATCTTTCAAAGTTATCACGAAGGCTACGATGGCTTAGATGGACCGACTTTCCATATCAATCCATGCCTCCCACTATGTGTTTAAAGGATATGAGAATTCTGGAGTTGTCAGGTTCTCCACCGACACGGTCATGAAATTGGGAGGTGAGAGTCTGGCTATTGGTTTTCGCTTTTAAATTAAATAATTAAGCATTCATTCTATCCACTGATAAAAGTCTTGCCTACTCTGAACAGCCGCCTACAAATTTGCAAGCACTTATGTCACTGTTTCGGAGACAGGGGCTGCCTGATTGTTGGACAAGACTCAGCCAGTCTCTCAGGCCTAATGCAAACTTTTTCTTTAATCAATTGTTAGCTAATACAAGGTTTCCTTTGACGTTGTATCTATTTTTGTTAATAACCGCCGGACCTTGGCAGAGATTCTTACCCTAGTAAAATTAGAATGCTTTGAAAATTCTTATGTATTGGCATGTTTCTTAAAATTAGTCTAAATATTCTCAACATGTAGCGGCATTCACCTGGATTACAATGGCATTCACCTGGATTACAATGCCCGATGAGGAGGTATTCAGCTTGCATGGTTTACTTTGAGCTGTAAATGTTGGGCCCATCCATGGGAGTTTTTGTTGAATCCTTGTGTTCTATTTTGTTGAATCCTTGTGTTCTATTTCTGGGTTCTAATTTAATAAAGTGCACGTTTGAGTTTCTCTCAACCAAGAATAAAAAAAATTTGGAACTTATTGGTTTTCAAGAGTAAATTTATTTTTTCTTGATTTTTTAAAGCAAATGAGGCTTTTATACTAATTTGCAATTTATCTCACTTGTAATTCTAAGAGCTTTTTGGGCTAAGATATTTGTAAGAGGAAGTTATGTTTATATGTTCATGTTCGATATTAAAATTGTACATCTTATTATACATGCTACAAATCATGATTTTAGTTTTTTGAACATTAGCTTTCATTCTTGAATGCTATTAGAAGACATCAAGAGTATTAAGCATTTTTCTCAAATTTGCCATTGAACTTGAAATTAAGATAACATCATCAACATAAAGTAAGACTCTACTTTCATTTGTAATTGTAAATTGAGTTTGGTATTTTGTGCATCTACTCTTCAAGTTCATTAACAAAAATACCAAATAAAGTAAGAGAAAGTGAATATTCTTATTCAACACTGACCAAATTATTAAATAAAATTTTGTCTTGCCCATTTGTAAATTAAATGCATGTCTTTGTAAAATTTTTGGATAGTAGATAACAATGTGTTGAGAACTTTTAAATTTTCCAAACACTTCCATAACATGCTTCAAATGACTTAATTATATACCTTAGAGAAATCTATAAAGTAGATAGATGTTTTCTTATGTGGACTTTTTGTTCTATTAATAAGATATTTTAAAGTAATAATATACTATATAGTAGAATGATACTGCCTAAATTCTACCTCAGAAGTAATACATATGATTTTTATCAACACATCATCCAAATATAGATCCTATAATAGTTCTTAGAAGTTTGGAAAAAATATTGCTAATTACAATTAGTCTATAATTATTTCGATCTTTTTTGTGTCCATTTTGAATAATAGCAAAGTGCTTGTTCTGAAGTTGTAAGACTTGGGTTCGAGCTTGGGTGTAGCTACTTGAAAGAGGTTAGGTTTTCACTCATCTACTTCCATAATGGGAAGAGCGTTGAGCCTTTTGGACAATGGTCCCTTTTTTTTCAATCTTTTTTTTTAAAAAAATAAGAGATTTGCTCCATTGGTGCACCATTCCTTTTCTAGGCCCACTTGCACATTCAAAGTTAACTTTTTCGATACACCATGTTATACCAATAGCCCTTCCCATTAAAGAATTTTTCCATATTAAGTTATTTACATCAGTGCCTTTTCCTGATGCTAGTCTTTTTATCTCATTTATTTTGTTTTTAAAAGAAATGAACAATGTATTACCATTTTCATGAAACTCTTCTATTCTATCATTACTATGAAATAAAGCTTGATAAAAAATTTTAATATCTTTTAGAAAGACATCATACTCTATTTTTCTCTTACTTTAAAATAAGTACCAAAAACATTTGACATCTTTCTTTATCATTCATAATAAATGATTCTGTCTTTCTGTAACAAATTCTCTCTTTTTAATCTAAATCAGATTTTTAGATGATTTATAATCTTTGATGACTTTGAGTCTTAAATGAAATTCTAATTGTCTTATATTCTTCATCAAAGCATTATCGATTGTTTGTATTTTGGCCTTTGGAAATATTAAGAATAATTGTAATCAAAGTTTTTGTAAGGCTCACACTTGGATTCAAAATTTTTTAAATTTTAGTTTGAAAGTCCTCTAATTTTCAAATCATTCGGAAGTGCTTATGACTCTTGAAATATTTAATGTGTTTTGTATTTGCTTATAACACCCCCTAACTTAAGCTTAGGCTAGAAAGCTACTATTTAGAAAACTAAATTGTAACTTAATAAAAATCCATAGGACGCCAACGAAATTTAAGAGACAAAATAGTAGACATCCAAAATATAGGTGCATAGGGGTAAAATAAAATATCACTACCAATAGCCTCTTGGGTACCAAACCTAACTTGTTCAATAGTTCGTTGCCACTAATGCCCAAGCCAAAATATACATTAACTAAACATTATTATAATAGTGGAATAAATAATATAATATCCAAAGCTACATCAAGACTTTAGGCTATTATCAATCCAACATTATATACAATAAACAAGTAATAAATTAATGTTACCAATTATCAACTTAAACAATCACAAAAGTAAAGTTAGGCCTATACTAGAGGAAAGCAAATAAAAGTCCACACATACCAACCAAAGGGCATTACAAAATACAAAAGTATTAGCTAATCATTACATCTTAGAAATTACACAAAATTCTCAATTTAAAGAAATGCTAGAAAATGAAAATATCTTAATCTAAGGATCATTTTCTCCAATTACCTACTCATCACAAATACTTATTTCACTTAGGAGGTAAAAATAAAGGAGAAAGTCAATCCATGTGACTAAGTAGGAAAAATAAATTACAAATACCCCCTTAAAGGTTTTGTAACCAAGCATGCTAACTATGCACAAGGGTTGTTGCATTCAAAATGATAGCATGAAACATAATATAAACATTCAAATCACCAAACGAATAATATCATGTGGCCAAAAGTATCCAAATCGAATTTTTCCATCACCCAACTTTAAATTTATTGAAGCTTGCACCAAACTCTCAGCATCTAAATGTCAAATTGAGATGTTTATGTTTTGTACACAAAAGGATTTTCCAAACAAAATGTGCCTATAGGACTTATATAATGTTTCTTAAATATGGTACCAAGATCAACTAAAACACTGTTTCAATTTCTATCATTCATCAACTGCAAAAATGCTCCCTCTACAAGTCATTATTTAAGGCCAATGTGACATGAACTTCACTATTGTAGATAGCAAAGGGCTTTAGAACACCTACACCAAACTAAATGAATACTCCCCATAAAAATCAGATGTTCCATCCATAAGAGTAATGTCAATAACACATTTATGTAAATAAACCAAATCTAGGGTGGTGGGGAACTGTAACTAATCACACTACAAAGTTTAAAACATGAGTTGACATCTCAAATGCCAAACTGTTCAACATTATAGGATTTTGGTTATGGTTTCTTCATCTTCTGTCTCCAAGTTGCCAAGTCAAACTCTATTTTGGGTATCAAAACTCAATGTACATAACCCTAATGGTTGAAGCGACCCTTTGCTTCACCTTTTTCCATGTCAACATTTCTATATAGTGTGTACAAAATATTGCAACTTGCATTGTGACCCCTAATGCAAGTTGCAATGCCATATGACTTCCAAAAATCACCTTGTGATCCATGCTTAGCCCTTTTGAGCCATTTTACCTTTTAGAAAAAGTTTCATGAAAAACAATTTATAGCAAAAGAAAACTTTGTATCATTAGTGAAAGGCATCAATGTTTTAATTATGATATAAGATGGATAAAATAATAATAATATATGCAATGCTATATTGATATGTATGCCTATAAAAGCCAGTATATGGTACTAGCTATGTTACAGATGAAATTTGGAACATGGTACCAATACACTAGATCATATTGATGTGTGTCATATGATAATAACAATGATGATCAATAATTTTTATTGCTAATTTGATTATTCAATTTGCAACAAATTTATTGGGATCCTTTTGATATTACAAGCTTGTTGTTTATAGTTCTGGCATGAAGATAATGCATACACTTCTTTGCAATATATATCAAGCATGTCTTGTATAAGTGGTTTATTGCTACTTTCATACTTAACTTGTATCAATGATCTCTTATATACTTTGCTAAGCTAGCTACCTTCATTCCAAACTTGCATTTAGTGTAATTTATGTGCTTTGCTTAACCACCTCCAAAACAAAATAAACCATAGTACAAAAGGAAAATGCCAATAGTTTATGCTTACAATCATGACTTTTCTAGTGTTTTTCTACTTCATTTTTAAACATTTTTTGGCTACTTCATCAAAGCTTGACCCTTAAATTTCTCTTAATTATTTGTTTTAGTTTACTAATTTTTCTACCTTAATGGTTAGCCCATCATATATGAGATAAACACAAATTTTGATGGTAATCATTTGTTTTATTTTACTTCTTTCTTTCCTACATTAGGTTTCCTTTTTAAGAGCACTCTTCTGTAGGTCCTTTCTCATTTTTATTTCATTACAATCTTGCTACACAATGCTAGTTTTAAGAATCATAATTAGCTTGTCCAAATTCTATTTTCTTGTACTTTGTTTACTTTTATGAACAAAACAATGTAATCATTGTTTACTATGTACCTTCAAATCTAATTTTCATCTTTAAGGTACCATGAAACTTTTTACTTTGCATTAAAAGATGAGTATTAAAATTTTCCCTACATAATTAAAGGGTAGATCTAAGATTTTCCCTTTCAGGGAAAATGAGTGGAAACCCTTAATTTTTATTCCTACCACTACCATAGAAATTTTTGACTTTTGAACACTAGAATTCGAAGGAGAAATTGGATCTAAAAAAGTCTTAAACAAACTTTTCCTCTAGTACTGTATCAACACTTTTCGTACATTTTAAACTTGCTGTGGGAGGTATACATTTATACAAGAAATTAATCCGCTTAAGCCATAGCAAGTTATCACTTCCTACACGTGAGGAATATATTTATGTGAAAAATGAGTCCACTTACGCCATAACAGGTTCTTTGGTAACTCACCAAAATCATTTCACAAGCACAAGAAAATAATAGATAAACATTAGCATGGAAAAGCAAGTAAATCTCAACTTACTTGCAAAGATAGCAGCATCATATCACTAAATTAATTAAAAGAGAAAAGATTTCTGGATAGTTATTTAGATAACTCATACCTTTAATATGACTATTTTCAATATCTATAAAGATGATACTGTATTTAATGCATCAGTAGACCATAGACAATCATCTCAATCCAACACAAGTGAGCTTTGTGAAACTAACCTTACCACTTCTACCCTTTTTGTTTGATTTATAGAATTAAATTTGGAAAGAAGTTTATAAAAAAACAATAATTATTATTTTAAAAAATCATTAACCAATATCTATACCATAGCTGTAATGCTGTAATGGTGTTTTGACATTAGGCACAGAGGACTTTGGATGCCAAGGAAGTTCTGTCATTGATTATTTTGCTCCCATTTTGACAGGCATGCATACTGTATCCATGCAGAACAATCAAAAAACTTTCCTTTCAACTTATAAGTACGTTTGAAATTGATGTAACTGATGTATCATTCTCATTGTTTTGCCCAAGTATTTTTAGCACATCTACCTTCTCCCAATTCAACAAATAGCTACATATAAGAATAATTTGTTTTCCAGTTTCAAGTTTATCTGATGATTTTGAAATATTGGCATAAGATCAGATGGCAAAGAATTATCTATTGCTTTACAGGATTCATGATCCCACTAAAGGTATACTATCAAATTTTTTTACCATATTATTTATCAGATCATCAAATTCAATCTTCCCAGCCTTCATTCTTCCAAAAGCATGCTTGCAAAATAATTCCTTTGAAGCATCTAAGTTAACTTTCAAGATTTGCAATGAAATCAAATTTTTCTCATAGTTCGTAACTCTGAAGTTGTGCTTTAGAACTCCCTTGTCCTGCCTGTTATAATAAAGGTGCTCTTATGTTTTACAGAAACATACAAATCAAAGAAAAAGGTTGAAATTTTGCATATTCTCAAGTACAACCAAAGTTTCTGCCTTGTGCAACCTATGCAAAAAATCCCTTCCATTCCATTTTAGTGAAACTTGGATCATCTTTGATAAGGTTACTATCTGAGAATGCTATGGACTGCATTTATACCATTATTTTCCACAATCCTACCTATATTTTAAATAAAGCAATACTTCTTGTACTTCTCATATTGAAAGTAAATCTGGTTATAAAGGCCATTGGTATTGGTAAAAGTGGTTCTCTCTATCCTTCCAGCACCAATTATTTTCAGTGGTGGTACTGAATTTTTCCTATCCACCAATTCGACTGAACTTCTACTTTTATCAGAACGTTTCTTGTATATTTTTCAACAATCTGGTGGAAAAGTTTACAAGTGCACAAAAAACCGCAAAAAAATTAAGGAAAATTAATCTGAAAAATCTTCATGATCACCCTATAAAGTTTCGCTGAACAGTTTGATTAGCAACTTGCTGCATGCATTTAAACCAAGGGTAAAATCAAGGCCAGAAAAGATCCCCTGCCATTTGTGAGGCACCACAGTTGCCGGTATTTATTTTCTTTAATGTTCAACTATTGTATAAATGCCAGTATGTTATCACACGTATATGCATAAATGCTTCCTATTTTCGAAGTAAAACTAACTTGAAAATTCAGTGAAGTACCTGCTGCAATGCAGGGGTTGCAACATTTTAGTTCTCCAACCTGAAATCTTCATAGCTGATNATACCTGCTGCGATGCAGGGGTTGCAACATTTTAGTTCTCCAACCTGAAATCTTCATAGCTGATGCTGGATGAAAATTCAATCCATCATGCATGTTTAAAGTATTTAATCTCATACTTTTGATAAATGATAACAGATAGACCTGGTTAAAAAAATACAAAAAGGGTTTATAAGGGGAAGCATAATAAAAGAACATGACGTCAGATAACTGTGTTTGATCAAGTTGGGCATTTTATTGTGATTTAAGCGTCGTCCTTTATGAGAACAAAGATGCGTCTTGGGAGCATCCGTGTATAAGCGAAAACTTAGCCATTTGTACCTTGTGCGCAGTTGTTACAACTTTAAAACCCTACCGGAAAGTTCCTCTTAAATGTCGAGAACATCCGTGGGTTCAACATCGCAGAAGATGGGAACGAACACAGATGTACCTATTTCAGAGCTGTGCAGCAGCATCATCTCAATTTTCGAATTCTCCGATACTCGAATACATGAATCGTGGAACATACAGCGACTTCCTCAATCGCCCTCCGAAACAGTTGCAAGCCATAATGATCCATGGTCATTAACCCTGATCTAAAAGTTAATTCAACATGCAAGGTTTCCATGGGTAAAAATCGAGAGTTTCCTTTTTTTATTTCTTGGCTGCCAAAACAAGATGATATATGTAAATAAGTAAAACATAGGTGCATGCACCTAAGATACATGGTCTAATTAAATCTTTATATAATTTAGCATTGCCTAGGGGAATCAAACCCATGAATTGAAGATATCAAAATTGGTCTAGAAATGCCACCACTAGATTTCTTGGTTTAATTCTTTAATATGCTAAGTGATTTTTTTCTTATAAATGTTCATTAATATGCAAGTTTCATGTCATACTAAGATGTTTTTATATTTAATTTAGTTGCCCTTGCTCATTAACATTCCTTGTATAATTAGGGTCTTCCAATCTTGTTCACGATAGCGTTATTCCATGTTCTAATAATCCCACATCTTGTAAATATAAATTGATCATTATTTTTATAAGGTTCATGGTGACATATATGTTATTGGTAGTCACATACTCTTGGCATATGAATCTTAGTCTCTAAATGACTTTGCTTTTTTCCTATTATTCTTTGATCAATTACAAGTTTTATTTTTATGGAACCAATGAAAGTTTAGTTTCTTAACTTTGAATATTAATTAATTGTAGACATAGTACAACTTAGTTTAGAACTAATTGCATAAATGTTATTACACACACATGTTAGATCTTTTCAAGTTCCAAAAATGAGAAGCAATGTCATGATGAGACAAAGCTAGATTTGTTAATTAATTTGTTTTCAATTACTCACATGGGTTATGCAATGATGATTATAAAAAGAAATTGCTTGATTTTCTTATTTATAATTAGTTTATACCCCTTTGGAAGTTTTGATACTAGTCATTATGGTTGTTACAAGCAAATAGATTAGTGAAGCCAAACGAACAAGAAAACCAAATAGTTTAGAAAAATCGAACAACAAATGTTAGAAAAGAAACACATTAAAGCATGACATAGAAATGCAGCTAGGGGGTTGGACATTAGTGGAGGTTAGTGAGTAAGAAAAACTAGGGAAAAATTGGAATCTTCCCAAACTTCCAAGCTTCCATTTGACATCTATTAGTTCCGATTTTTGAAAGTGAGAATAGTAGTTCCATACTAGCTTATTCCCCTTCCACAATCAGTTTCCCACCCAATATTGTCCCCTTTGTATCATTTTTAGACCAATTTTGATATCTAAAAACCCAAGAAAAGGAGGTCAAAGTTGATCTCTACCTCAACAAGGACTTTTAGTAACTCCTAGTAGATCAAAATACTCATCACATAGACTTGTTAGAGGAGGTGTACCTTTTAGAGGTATGGACAAGCTTGTGTAAATGATAGTTCACATGGAAAGTGAGATCTAAAGCTCAATTCAAAGCTAAGTAGTCTTTTGCTTAATTTTGTACTTTGTTTACATTGATGTGTGTGTGACAAGTGATTCAATTATTATTTTAATTTGATTATAAGAAGTTGCTATAAGTTGTCATATAAATACTATTTAGTTAGCATTGATATTTTATTTATATTTAATTTTTTCATAGTTAATATTATGTACTTACATTACGCTTCAATGTTATGCTTCTTATTTTATAAGTCTTTTTCTCTATTTCGTTTTGAAATTTGATTCAATATAGTGTTATCTTATGTTGCATTTTCAACACATTTCATTTACTATTCAATCTGAAAATCTATTCCTGTCATATTTGAGGAGCACTTTCTATGTTCAATTAAAACATTAGTACATATTTATGTTATATTTCAATTTCAAAATTTTCTTCTATTACATTTTAGAATATGTTTCCTTTTTAGCATTAGTCATTTTGAATTTCTAGTTTAGTAAATTTAATTTCTACTTTGTTAATGGCTTATCATCAAAACTAGATCTACGATTTTTCATTTTAAAGAATCATATATATTTACACTAGCTTTGCTCTCTTAAATTAATAAACATTTTATCCTTTTATTATCATTGTTATAATAACCTTAAAGATTTTGGTGAAGCATCATACATTGTATGTTAAAAAGCTTGAGGCTAGTACAACCTTTGTCTTAGAAATAATAGTAAGAATTAATGTTGGTAATATTTATGAATTAGGTTAGCTATTGAGTCTAGTAGTTAGCGTTAGTTTGAATAGATAATGAGTTAGCATAGATAGTTAACAAGTTAAGTTAGTTAGGTTGGTTAATAAGTATTGTTAATCAAGTTGGTTATATTGTTAATAAGTTAAATGTAACTAAATTACCTTTCTATAGAAAAGTTGTCATTATATACATTTTATAGAAGATTGATGAATTGTGTTTTTCATATGCTTCGATATCAGGGTGGCTACGATATCGAGTACACGATATCGTGGCCCAAGAAGCAATATTTTACATTCGATATTGCGGGGTTACTCCCAAGTCTATAAATACAGCCCTTGGGTGCACAATTGGGAGTAAGTTTTTAAGGTCAAGTAGTGAAATTCTTGTAGTTTGTTCATTTGAGAGTTAGATTATTTTCCAAGTGCCTGCAGCAGGAGATCTAAGTGTGAATGGATCTTTATTCAAGCATTGATGTACCTAAATACACCATTGTGTTGGCAATAAAGACAAGCTCTTTGATTCATCCTTGTAGCACTTGAGACTTTATTTCTTATGCATTTATATATTGTGATTTCGTGCAATTTACATTAATGTTATCTATAGGAATTAATTTTGATCAATTAAGCAGTCATTAAAATACACAAGCACGACCCCTTTGAACATACATGTGACACTTGGTAGCTCAAAAATGATTAGCATTTGACAACCCAATAGTGTTCATGCAAAGTTTAGGATGCGCTAGGAAGTGGGAACGGTTATTTGTGTTAGGCTAGATTAGACCATAGTCTACTTAGCAATTAATCACTCTTACTTTTACTTTCATCTTTGTTCTAGGCTAGTAGTTTCATAAAACACAAAATAATAAAAATCTTATGCCTCACTCTGGACTAAACCATACATGAAAAAGTTACTACTAGTCTAGGTGGGAAGACAACGAATTGTGATAAACATATAATTGTCTAGGTACCACAATTAGTCTGTTTTCAGAGTTCGACTGAATTGTGCGTACACGCTAGTATTCATGTGGTTGAGTGTAGGGGTACCTCACCGCTCATCATTAGTGTCATTACTAGGGACGGTGATAGTTATCTAGATTAGTTATATCATACAAGATCATTGTAAAAGATTATTAACAATATATCTTTTAAAATGTATTTAAACACACACTACGAATCAACAATAATGTTCCAGTCACATGGAAATGATTATGAACTGTGTAGCGCAACTATTCATTGGAGAACTAACAAATTATACAATGAAAAAGATTGGAGTGATCCATCTTATGAAGGGGTTTTTCATGACCATGGCCACCCTAACAACACTCGAAGACTACATTCACCTATGGCAAACAATCTTGAAGGAGATGACATTAGTCCTAAACTATGGGAGGACTCAAGGCCTAAGACCTCCTTAGTACTTAGAAACAATAAACCAAGTGATGAGTGGCGAGGTACCCCTACACTCAACTATACGAATACGAGTGTGTACGCGCGATCCGGTCGAACTCTGCAAACTAAATGCCTTAACGCCACAAGAAACACTTGGGGTTAATCGTTCGTTGTCTTCCCATGCTTGCTTGTATGTGTCACGGTGTATGGTTAAGCAAGTTTAAGGTATGTGATTTTTTTGGTATTTTTCAGTTTATCTCCTAAGCTATGAGAGAAATGGTTGAGAAACTAAACTAACTCTAACTAATGTCCTAAGTCTAAGTTAACTAGCGTCAGCATCCGTTCCCACTTACCGAACACACACTGAACTATGCAACTGTGGCTTGCCAAACGCTAATCGTTATTGGGATCACCACACGTAACGCAAGTGCTCGAAGTGGTCGTACTAAGGCACCTATTTAGCCTAAGTGTGATAAGCAGCCGATTCCTTGGCTAGCCGTACACACCCGTGGGTGCTCATAACCAAGTCGTACTTATCACACATTCTAGCCTAGCAGTGAGTAGCCGATTCCTTAACTAGTCGTACACATTGGACTACTACTGGGATTACCAAGCATAGATTCTGGAATACGCTATTGGGTTACCAAGCAGTCACAATGCTCGTAGTCAAGTCGTACTCACGCGTTACGACGAGCAGCCGATTCCTTGATCAGCCGTACACATCCATAGATGCTCGTAATCAAGTTGTACTCGTGCGCACTAGGAAAGCAATTAAATAACAAGAATTAAAACCATGTACTGCAAGGTTTATCCAATCAAGTTCATCTTTATTGCCGTACACAACTTGTGTTCAGGTTACAAAGTTGCTCGAATAAAGAGCCAATCACTCTAGGACTCCTACTGTGGGTACACGGGAAAAATTCTATCTTTGGAGTGTTCAAACTGCCAGAGCTTCGCTACTTCTAGCCAGGATTGGGAAATGAAGGGAGTGCCACCTCTTATTTATAGATATGGCGGTGGACCGCGATATCGCGTATGCGATATCGCAGAGAAAGACGCGATATCGCATGGGATGCGATATCGTGGCAACCGCGATATCGCGTACGCGATATCGCGGCACTATGCATGTTGCGTCTCATCATACTCCCATGACTGAATGAAAACTCATCCTCGAGTTCCTTACAATGATATCAGGTGAAACACCACAAAAATTTCGAGTTTGGCACTTGTCCGACAAGAAGCAGATCCCCGTGACCCCCAGACGACATTGGCTACATTTGAAGTCACACATGGAAATTTTGAAAATCGAAACACTCGGTTTTTACCAAGTGTTGTGCTAGCGTCTACGCCAAGCGTCCACGCCCAGCGTATACGCCCGATGCCCAGCATACACGCCTCACATGTACGCTCAGCAGGTGCAACAGGAGCAAGAATTGAAGCAAGTTGGTGGCCAACATTCATCAGCGTATACGCCCAGCGTATATGCCAGCATCCATTAGCGTATACGCCAGCGTCCACCCAAGTTCACACGCCCACCAAGTCCAGCGTATACGCCCAGCGTATACGCCGACTTGATGTAGCGTATACGCCCAGCGTATACCATATTTCTAAAATTGTACGCACCCGGTCGACGCGCCACATGTCCCCCGACCCGATTTTCCCAGTAAAACCCCACCTATAAAAAGCCCAGTTTTCTGCGTTTTCAAGGGTCGGTAAAAATTTACGAGAGCAGACCCAAAGCAATTACGCTGCAAACCAGAGCCTGAAACCCTCTACGCTGGAAGTCCTATACGCCGAGCACAGTCTCTACGCTCCGCCTACCGTGCGAACCAGCCGCTTCCCTGCACCCACCGGGGCTTTACGTCCGCCTTGTGTTCAGCCACAACTGCGTTAGACCAGTGCACCACATTTCCACTCCATAATACAGTTTACAGTTTACAGTTTACGCTGTGTTCACGCTGCTTCTGCTTACGAGAGTTTACATTTACACTCTGTTTATGCTGTCTACGCCCTGTTTACCCTGTTTACGCTGTATACGCTCTGTTTATGCTTTACGCTGTCTATGCCCTTTCTACGCTGTGTTCTGGTCTACGCTTAGCTTACGCTGCGTATATCAGTTTACACAGTTTACACGGTTATGCTGGTTACACTTTGTTTACGCCCTGTTTTCACTGTTTGCTCCGTTTTACTCCCGTTACATAGTTTACGCATAACCCAGCGTATAACACTTCGGTGGCACTCGGGGAAATCCTTGTCTGATCTGCTGCGGACCACCCAAGGTACCCTACCTTCGTGCATTCCAGCTCGCCCTTAGGCGAAGGTAGGGTCATCTGTGCTCATCCTGCGATCCCGCGGTCTCTGTTTTTCCTTCCAACCGGGGACCGACGATTTCAGGTGGTACAAAAATTGGCGCTAGAAGGAGGGCCTCCGCTTAAACAAATTGACTATACGCTTCTCAGCGTCTACGCTCATCAGCGTTTTCGCTGCCCTGTTTAAACCCCCAACTCTCAGCGTCTATGCTGTCAACCTTCCAGCGTCTACGCTGCACACGTACCCTAGAATCTACGTCGCCTAACTTACGCCAGCGTCTACGCTGCTAACTTACGCCAGCATCTACGCTGCACACTTACACCAGCGTCTACGCTGCACACTTAGCGTCTACGCTGTCCGCAGACCAGCGTCTACGCTGCACACTTAGTGTCTATGCTGTCCGCAGACCAGCGTCTACGCTGCACACTTACGCTGTAGATTCGTCTACGCCGGCCACATACACAAACTATTTTACATACACAATCTATCATCATGAATCCCGTAAACACCACTGCTGCCACTACCTAGAACATCAACGTCTCGGACACCATGGCTGCCCAGCAGTCTAGCACACCACATTTGGGAGGGCAATCCACAATGGGGCCTCGTCGATCTTTGAGGTTATAAGGGAGAGATCCAGCCGCTAACGTTATAACCCAAGACGAGTATAACTTCATCTGCATTAAGATACAAGCCGGCCTTGCAGTGGATCGGGCTGAGATCGAAGTAAAGAGACAATTCGAACTCTTTTACAGGGGAGGACACGAGTTCATCCCTTCCCCATACGACGTAATCCTCGTTCCAGAACAATTTTCGGAGCTCTTTACTCAGCTCCTTCTGCACAGGAGCCAGTCATTGGACCAACCCGCGCTAGAGCCTCAGCCAGAGGAAGAAGATGAGTTCGCTGCCCAATCTGAGCAGGGAGACTCATACCACACCTTGAGCCCCCAAGCACAAATGAACCCCATTTTCCATCCCGGGACAGGGGAAGTCTTGCCCGTACAACACCCTAGATTTGCCCAAGTTCAAATGCCACCACCGGAAACGCCAGCACTTGTACACATTCCGCTCCTGAGCGATCCCCAACCTCACACCTTCCCTCTAATAGTTACCCCTAATGCAGCTACGGGCCCATCCTCACAAGCACCGCCTCCTCATGATGGCATGGGACTAACGTTCCCACCTTGCGTGATTGGGATGCCGCATGTGATCCCCGCGTCTACATCAGCTCACTTCATACCCCATATCCAGACGCATACAGCTCCCCAAGCAGCCCTAGCCCAACAGGGAGTCCCCGCATACAACGTAGCGGGACAGTGGCCAGCAAGGGGGGCGTCATCACATCAGATTCCCCATCACCACGTCCCGCCCCACGCAATCCCCCCGATCACTGCTCCTCAAGCACAACCCCAACTGCAGCAACAACAACAACCACAACATTTTCCTCTTAACATCTCAGCCTTAGCACTTCCCGCCGTTAACTACCCCCAGGCACAACCGCCGATCACCCAGCCTTCGGCTTTCCAACCTATGACCCAGCAATCTAGCTGGTATGCAACCTCGCACCCCCAGCCTGTAGCTTCACCGAGCGCCCAAGATTGGGCGGACGCTAAAAAATTGATGCAGGAATTAACGGACAAGGTAAAGCGCCTCAAAACCATCGCTGATGGAGAGCTGAAAGTAGTAGATTTCTACAATGATGACCCTATCAGCTCCTCTGTCCCGCCATTGACTTTGCCCAAGGGTGTCCCCCTTCCAACGCTGACTAAGTATAACGGGGAGACAGACCCCAACGCCCACCTCATCACGTTCAGATTTGAGTGCGCACTCCTTCAGGCATGGCCCCACTCCATACTACGAGTATTCCGCATGTCCCTCGCGGGAAGGGCACTCGACTAGTACTGGGCCTTGCCCAAGAATTCCATCCTTTCCCTAGACGATCTTCTACGCCAGTTTGTGACCAGGTTCAAGTATAACTTGAAACCCAAAGCAACACTAGACAGCCTCATGCAGATCAAGCAGGCACCGCTCGAACCAGTGCAGAAGTTCATTCAGAGATGGAGCGCAGCTCTCAACGAGTTGCACGACCCAATCTCTCAAACCTATCTGCTCACGATACTGAAAGGGG
>MNCI01037326.1:472273-483031 GCA_015680685.1 Gnetum montanum
GGGTTTGGGTACTTGTTCAATCTCTGGGGAAAGTGTGGGCAAACTCTCCATGTTGATAGTCTCAGATGGATCCCACCTCAGTTGGGCAGCTGTCCATAGAGAAAAGACAAACGTTAGAACAGACAAAATAGGGAATCAAACTCTAACATAGTAAGGATCTTTGGATGTTTCCATACCTATTTCAGGATGGATCCCTTCGATCCGCTCAACGACCTCTTCGGCCACACCAGCTACAAAATCCCTTTTACTTGGCATTTCCATCCAAGTAAAAGGTCCATCAGGGCGCGACGTGCTGACCTTTGGCGGCACTTCAGGGGGAGTCTCTGGCTCCTTCTCAGGGATGGTCTCGCTCTCCTCTGAGTCAAACGAAAAATCCACAATGAGATAAAAATATATTAGGCTACACAACTAAGTAATGAGACATACCATTCCCTCCAGTCTCCTCCGATGTGGGAGGGGCTCCAAGGTCCAAGTTGCCTGTGAGAAAATTACTGAACATCTCTTCAGTCTCCGCCTGATCATCTAGTGGTTCAGTGTTTCCAGTTCCTTCCCCCAGCACTTCAGTCCCTCCCGCCGGGTCAGTTAACTCTTCATCCTCAGGTATAGTCTGCAAATCATGTCTCTTGACTTCTCAACACAAAACAGATGAAGTTAGGCGCATACAACCATTAATCGTTAAAACTATCTGCAAGATAAACGAAGTAAAGAAAACGAGAGGCTTACCAGGTATTTTAAACCGAATCCGCTTTACTTTGGACAGTTCAATTTCACTGGTCTCCTCAACTATGCGGTCACGCTTCGCCAACTTCGATTTGGCTTTGCCTATTGTGTCCTTGACTACCCGCTCTGCCTTTTTGGCAGTGTAGGATACTTCGTCCGGTTCCAACCCTACACTGTCGCGCGTATGGAGTGAGGCGCCAGACGATCTACCCGTAGTGATCGTAAGGGATTCATCAATCCCCTCGGGGGCGTCTTGGGACTTAGCCGTGTCGAATAGGTGGTTTACCCAGGGGTGAGATAACTGATTCCTATCGCGAAAAACATATCTGTCCTCCCCACGAACCACTAAAAATTCGGCCAAACGATGAACATATCCGGCAAAAAAAGCAAAGGTGAAATGGGACTGAGCGTCTATGTTCGAACGTAGCCGCACTATCTCTTTAGTCATGCCCGATAATAAGAATTCAGCCCAATTGTAGTGCACGCCAGCCTCTAGAACAGTACGCACGACTCGCACTGCTTCAACCCCAAGACTCTTAACCTACGATAGAGTTTTCGGAAACAGACGTGCCCAAAATAAGGGGTAAAGCTCGTTGACTTCATCAACTTTTGTCGTCCCTTGCATTGGAAATCCTTTGACGCCTTTCGTCACCCCTAACCAATCCTCTAAAGCGCAGATCGTGTGAATTTCTTTGTGCATCCTATCTAAAACAATCTTTACACCACTTGTAGGCACACCAAACAAATCCGTAAAAAATTGTGGCGATAATTCAAAAATTATTTTAACGCCCTTAATACGAGCGCTATAGCGAGAAACAGATCTATCAAACAAATCCACAATCCCGATCATCTCCACTATAGACACGTTCGGGCTAGGGGCTGCGAAAAGCGCCATGAGGCCGGCATGTTCTAAACAGGCAATAATGGATGGCGGGGCTTTTACCCGTAACCACTTCTGGGCAGCAACGGTTTCACCGAATTTCACGGAGAGAGTCGCTTCAGTCCGCCCGGTTACAACAGAATCCCCGCCAGAGGTAGTGCCAGCTGTAGAAACAAATCCAAAACCCTCGCATTAGTTTAACACTCGGCAATTGAACAAACACATCACGACATCTAGAAAACATTACCACTTACTCTCCGTGTTGGATTTGGAGGTTTCGCCCAGATCAGCGCCTTAGAAAACTTTTGGTCCATTAGTGGACCAGTCGGCGTGCAACCATCCACGCGTGGTGCATTGTGCAAACGCCTTAGAAAACTTCTTGTGGAAGTTCTTCATGGCGCCGCTAGTGTGGGCCAAAATGGCCCCGCGAAGGGTGGGGCCCACCATGAACACCTCCAAAGCCGTGCGCGCCAATGCAAGCCCATCATCGCCTGCGTAGGCCCCTTCTTTTGTAACTTTCGGCCTACGGAAAGGCGAAAACATGTGTTAAAACAAGAGAAAATATTTGAATATAAAAAGAGAGGAACAACCAGAGCTAAAACGTAATTACCTTTCCACCCGGTATACTGTGCCAGGAGGATTTTGGAATAAGGTGTGTGCGCGGCCAGTTAGAAATAATGTGTCGTTGATATAGTTAGGCCCCCGCGGCAGCCGGTCCCACACACGCGTCAATGGACGGGCAGATTTTGGACCACCAGGGGGAACACCCTCGGCGACAAGTGGCCCTTCATCAATATCGTCCATAAATATTCTAACACCCTTCGCTGCACAGGGTAACATGGCCTCGATGATGCTCCGCGCCACATCCTCGCCTAGGTGGGACCAAATCACAACCCTGAAATGGTCTAGTATGAAGGCCAAAAATTTGTAGGCCCCGTCCCGAAACCAGACTCCATTGTTCTCAACGGTTAAGTCTGGGGTCGGTTCACCACCCTTAATGGGACCAAACCATGTCAACACCCCAACTAGCTTAACCACTAGAAGGGGAGGTTCAAGGTCCCTGCAAGCCATTAAAACAGCCCCAAAGATTAATCATACCGAAAACTTCATTTTGAAAAATAGACATCCGCGGAAAATTTTTCAAACAGTTACGTTGGGCATAGAGACAAACAGTTACGCTTGGCGTATACACTGGGCGTAGAGACAAACTGTTACGCTCGGCGTATACGCTGGGCGTACACGCTAAAAACTGTCTATGTTGTACATAACAAGACTTTACGCCGAACGGGTTTACATTGCGAAATATCCAACCTACGCTCAGCGTATACGCTGTGGAAACCCTCAGCGTATATGCCGAGCGTAGACCATCTACGCCAGAAGCAAGTACAAGTGTCTACGCTCGACGTATACGCTCAGCGTATACGCCGACAATCGTCTACGCTGAACACCGAAAAACGAAGCCATGACAGTCTACGCTGAAAACACACGTGGCGTCTACGCCGGTAAACTACCCTAAACCCTTTACGCTCGGCATATACGCCGAAACCCTATATGCTAACTGTCTACTCTACAAAACAGATGCGGAAAAATAAACAAAAACAGAGTCAAGAGCCTACTTGCTGGAAGAACCAGGCCATGCGGGAAGGCTCGGGCGGGGTAGGCACTGCAGCATCGCCTCGCTCTCCTCCGCGAACGTCAGCTCTGGTCCTTTCTTTCCTCGGCCTTCCATTTTTTTGCCTCTACCCATCTCGGCGTATACGCTGTGGTTCCTTTGGTCGGCGTCTACGCTGGGGTTTCTCTCGGCATTTACGCTATGTTCTCGCTCGGCGTCTACGCTGGGGTTTCACTCTCGGCGTCTACGCTGGGGTTTCTCTCTCGGCATCTACGCTGGGGTTTCGCTCGGCGTCTACGCTGGGGTTTCTCTCTCGGCGTCTACGCTGGGGTTTCGCTCAGCGTCTACGCTGGGGTTTAGCCACAGTTCACGCTCACGCTCGGAGGGACAAATGACAAATGAAGCCCCTTTTTCCTTTTTTATAGCACGCCGACGCTGACGCCGCCGCCGCCCTTCGATTTTTCTTGCTTTTTGCCTCATTTTTCGCGCTTTTTTAGATTTGCTTTAAATTTTTGAAAAATATATAAAAATTACATACATAAACTAAATAAAACACAAAATTTCGGCATTAAACTGCCGTTCGTTGCCCGGTAAGGCATTAAACTGCCGTTCGTTGCCCGGTAAGGCATTAAACTTCCGTTCGTTGCCTAGTAAGGCATTAAACTGCCGTTTCACTGTTACGTTAATCCACTGTCATACATATACACTAAAAATTGCCAAAAGACATAAAACGACCATCGCTATCTTACCAGGCTCTCTATTTATTGACAGGAACTAGCCTAATGGATTGCAAGCGCTTAACTAAGCCGTTGGTTATCGATGGACCATACGGCGAGGCTGAAAGGAATATCGACATGAATCTCATCCATGCGAGCTCATCAACAAACAACGCAATAATAGCTTCAACACAGCAAACGGTTAACGACTATGAGGGTATGACAAAATCCCTCGACATAGAAGCCAAAAATATTACCGAAGATCCGCTAACCGAAACTCCCATCACCATGCCGGATGGGGAAATTAAAATTCTAAAATTAAGCGCATTACTAGAACCGTGTCTAGCTAGAGATATCGAAAACCTGCTTAGGGACAATATGAAAGCGTTTGCTTGGTCCTATACGGACATGCCCGGACTAGACCCTCGTATCATCCAGCACAACATTATCCTTGACCCAAGACTAAGGCCAGTGAAACAGAAAGCACGAAAGGTCAAGCCCGAGGTGGCATTAGCAGGTCGTAGTGAGATTACCAAGCTCTACCAAGCTGGTTTCATTAGGGCTATTGATTACGCCGAGTGGGTGTCAAACATGGTTATAGTCCCAAAGAAGAACGGAAGTATCCGCCTATGCATTGACTTCCGAGACCTCAACATAGCAACCATAAAAGATGACTTTCCCTTACCTAGCATTGATCAACTAATTGACTCAACCGCTGGGCATGCCTTGTTATCTTTTATGGATGGGTTCTCGGGGTATAACCAGATACGTATCAATCCAGAACACCAGCTTCGAACCACTTTTATCACACCTTGGGGAACCTTTTGTTACACAATGATGCCTTTCGGTCTCAAGAATGCTGGGGCCACATATCAAAGGGCGATGACATACATCTTCAGCGATTACATCTTACATTCGCTTAATGATTACGTGGATGACATAGTGGTTAAATCAAAAACGTCAGAACAACATGTACAACATCTCGACTTAGTGTTAAAACGTTGTCTAAAGTATGAACTAAGGCTTAACCCAAAGAAATGCGTCTTCGGCGTCAAGACAGGTAAACTGCTTGGATTCGTAACCTCGGAAGCAGGGATACGGGTAGACCCCAATAAGGTTAAGGCCATTACAAACCTGAAATCACCTAGCAACCTAACCGAACTTCGAGGGCTACAAGGTCGATTATAGTTTATCAGGAGGTTCATAGAAAAATTGACAGAAAAACTAACACCTATGAACCACCTACTACGCAAAAATGTCCATTTTGAATGGACCCAGTAATGCCAAGAAGCATTTGACAACATTAAAATGGCACTTGCTCGACTACCCACAGTGTACCCACCCAAAAATGACAAGCCATTTTACATCTACCTGGCCACATCAGAATCATCAATCGCGTCTATGCTTTGCCAGAAACAAGATGACGGAACTGAAGTCCCTGTATACTACTTGAGCCATGCATTAGTTGCCCACGAAAAAAGATACAACGACGTCGAGAGGTTATGTTTAGCTTTAGTTTTCTCTTGAAAGAAATGGCGACATTATCTTTTTCAAAGTCAGGCTAACATAATTTGCAAAGACAATGTACTTAGAGCTATAACTGGAAATATCTACGAATCAAGCAGGATAGCCCGTTGGAAGGCCATCATAGCTGAGTTTGACCTGCGCTACGTAGCACAATCGTCAGTCAAAGGCCAAGCCATAGCAAATCAAATGACCACGTCGCCAACACAGGATCTAGGTACAATAGAACCCGAATTCCCAGACGAAAATGTAAATGCAATAGATACGATGCCAGATAACTACGATGCCATTCTAAACTTCGATGGAGCATCCACCTCTCGAGGAGGAAGTGCTACCGCTGTAATCACCTACCCCTCTGGGGAAATTAAACCATTTGCTTATCGCTTCAATTTTCACTGTACTAATAACATAGCAGAGTATGAAGGCCTCCTTAGAGGTCTCGCGGCCACACTAGCTTCTGACATTACACGACTTGTAGTCAGAGGGGACTCACAACTGGTCGTAAACCAAGTCATAGACGTCTATACATGTAAAACACAACACTTACAACCATACTGTGATTTGGCTAAACACCTACTTAAATGATTCGAAAGCGTCGATGTCCAACACGTCTCTAGGAACGACAATACCATTGCAGACGCATTAGCAACCTTGGCCTTAAACATATCCCCTGACATGTTTCACGCATTACCAAGCTCCGTAACCAGTTGTGCCGAGCCCATAACCAATACTCTCGACATGTTGCCAATCGCATCTGTCAGTACAACACGCGCCAATGAATGGTACGATGATGTAAAAGAATACCTTCTGCGCGGCGAAATGCCACAACATCTAACAAACGCACAAAAGGATGCAGTACCCAAACGTTCTAGACAATACACACTAATAGGAGATACATTGTGTCGCCGATCCTATGAGGGCATATGGCTAACATGCGTCAATAGTACCGAAGCCCAAACAATTGTTGAACAAGTACACGATGGAATATGCGGGGGACACATTGCACCGAAGGCAATGGCAACCAAAATAAGACGCTTAGGCTACTATTGGCCACACATGGAGTACGATTGTCTGTCCAAGGTCAGAACATGTAGTACTTGTCAAAAACACAGTAATCTAATCCATATCCCACCAAATGAGTTGCACACAACACAGATCACATGGCCCTTCCAGAAGTGGGGATTGGACCTTATAGGCCCGATAACACCCACATCTTCTGCCGGGCATGGTTTTATCATAACAGCAATCGAATATTTCACGAAATGGGTAGAAGCTACGCCCCTTCGAAAAACTACTTCTAAACACGTGTGCCACTTCATCCTCGAAAACATTGTAACCCGTTTTGGCATTCCCATGACAATCATCACTGACAATGGGCCACAATTTAGCAGTGCCGAGACCAAAACGTTTTGTGATAGTCTAGGGATCAAACATTCGTTTTCATCCCCTTACTATCCTCAGAGCAATGGGCAGGCGGAAGCGACAAATAAGACAATCATTACAATACTTAAAAAGATACTTGCTCAAAGTAAACAAAGATGGCACGAACAACTGGTGTATGCATTGTGGGCATACCGTACTACACGTCGGACTTCGACAGGTAAAACTCCATACAGTCTTGTTTACGGTTCAGAAGCTGTTTTACCTTTGGAATTACAGGTACCATCTCTAAGGATCACGCTTTCTGGACTTCTCGACGACGGGCAAAACAATGATCTACGCATCATTGACCTGGACTCGGTGGAGGAGGAGCACGTATGCGCACTCGATTAGATCGAATGGTACCAAAAACGACAACGGCAACGACATCGACATGACGTTCATAAGCGCCCCATCAAAGAAGGAGACCTCGTGCTTAAGGCTGTTCGAGAACACCCAGATAAGTTCTCAGTCAACTGGGAAGGACCTTACCTGGTCACCAAAGCATTCGACAACGGAGCATTCAAGCTAGCTGACATGGACGGAAAAGAATTTGCAAATCCAACCAATCACTTGTTCCTGAAACTGTTTTATACATAAATTTGAGCTCAGGTACGTACTAGTCCTGGAATCATGACTATAAACTGATACCACAGCTAGTCCTGGAATCATGACTATAAACTGATACCACAGCTAGTCCTGGAATCACGACTATAAACTGATACCACAGCTCGTCCTGGAATCATGACGATAAACTGATACCACAGAACAGTCCTTGGTTATGACTTAAAACTAATACCACAGTGTCCGCAACAATGATAAACTAGCATCTGTCCGGCACGACAGTAAACTGCCACTGTCTCAACCATCAGAGTCTGCTAAGACTATAAACTAGCTTGCCTCTACATGGTCTGCTAAGACTCGAAACTGGCAATGTACCGTCCGCCACGACGCTAAACGGGTAATGTCCAACGGGTTACGACACAAAACTAACCCTTGATAGCCCGTTAAGACTGTAAACTGGCACGTTCATCTCCGACTCTTCACTCCACATCCGTATTCATTCATCAGACTCATTGCATCCCTCATAGGCACACAATCTCATCAACATCGTCGACATTCGCACTCAGTGCTCTGAATCGCCCCCAACATTTTTGTTCACCTCCAGATGTTTTAAGTCTAAGCTCATTTATTTACTCATGGTTTTCTTGTCTCCTTGGAGTTATGTTTGCAGGATGACGCTCAGAGGTGCTTGTATGAGAGTGCATTTCATCATAGGCAGCAAGATGAAGCAATGTCCATTAATCCACCTGGCAAGACTAAATCAAACCGTTAACCCGTACATTCCCATTCCCCGAAAATTCACTATCTATTCACCAAACCATTGCACACTGTAAAACATCACAGCAGTCACAACACACAAAACACAATATCCGCACATGAGTACAAGAACAGTTTACAATTTACAGTTTACAAAAAAAAAATAAAAAATGGGACCCTTGGCACTTCCCATACAAGCCCTAGGCGGGAAGGCATCGGTCTTGAAAATAGGTACTCATGTCAAAAGCAGTCAAGAAACATCCTGTTGCATGGCTTTGGCACGTCGCTTACAGTTTCCCCAAAGAAGGATGCTGTTCCTCCAAAGAATGCCAAACATCACCCCGTGGCTTTGGCATTGACAACAAGCTCTCTTGAACACTAACCAAAAGCATTGTTCCGCCAAAGGACGCGCATCGCATGCCTGAATTCCGAGTCTGCCAAAAAAAAAATGGGCTACTGACGAGGACCAGCATGCCGCACACCTGAGCATCCCATTTCCCCAGCATAATCCCTTGGGTAGTCACCAATCCTCACAATCCCTTCTCTCCTACCAGCTACCAATCTCACCTTTTTCAATCCCATACACTACTAAACACGGTATGATGACGTCCAGTCAAATGGCAAAGGACAAAGCTTTATCAAGTTGCTTGTGGTGTTTTGCGCTTCTTTGTCGACGCTTTTCAGGTCGATTCCTCCAAGCGTCAATAAAGAGAGGCTAATGAAACACCACAAAAATTTCGAGTTTGGCACTTGTCCGACAAGAAGCAGATCCCCTTGACCCCCAGACAACGTTGGCTACATTTGAAGTCACACATGGCAATTTTGAGGATCGAAACACTCGATTTTTACCAAGTGTTGTGCCAGCATCTACGCCCAGCGTAGACGCCCAGCGTATACGCCCAGCGTCTACGCCCGACGCCCAGCATACACACCTCACATGTACGCTCAACAGGTGCAATAGGAGCAAGAATTGAAGCAAGTCGGCGGCCAACATTCATCAGCGTATACGCCAGCGTCCACCCAAGTTCACACGCCCACCAAGTCCGGCATATACGCCGGCCTGATGTAGCGTATACGCCCAACGTATACCATATTTCTAAAATTGTACGCACCCGGTCGACGAGCCACGTGTCCCCCGACCCAATTTTCCTGGTAAAACCCCACCTATAAAAGCCCAGCTTTTCGCGTTTTCAAGGGTCGGCAAAAATTTACGAGAGCAGACCCAGAGCAATTACGCTGCAAACCAGAGCCTTAAACCCTCTACGCTAGAAGTCTTGTACGTCGAGCACAGTCTCTACGCTCCGCCTACCATGCGAACCAGCCGCTTCCCTGCACCCACCGGGGCTTTACGTCCGCCTTGTGTTCAGCCACAACTGCGTTAGACTGGTGCACCACATTTCCACTCCATAATACAGTTTACAGTTTACGCTGTGTTCACGCTGCTTCCGCTTACAAGAGTTTACATTTACGCTCTGTTTATGCTGTCTACGCCCTGTTTACCCTGTTTATGTTGTATACGCTCTATTTACGCTTTATGCTGTCTACGCTCAGTTTACGCTTTACGCTGTCTATGCCCTATCTACGCTGTGTTCTGGTCTACGCTTAGCTTACGCTGCGTATATCAGTTTACACAGTTTACACGATTACGCTGGTTACACTTTGTTTACGCCCTGTTTTCACTGTTCGCTCCATTTTACGCCCGTTACATAGTTTACGCATAACTCAGCGTATAACACTTCGGTGGCGCTCGGGGAAATCCTTGTCTGATCCGCGTGCGGACCATCCAAGGTACCCTATCTTCGTGCATTCCAGCTCGCCCTCAGGCGAAGATAGGGTCATCTGTGCTCGTCCTGCGATCCCGCGGTCTCTGTTTTTCCTTCCAGCCGGGGACCGATGATTTCAGGCGGTACATCAGGTAGGTATGGGATTATTGAGGGGGAATGGAACTAATGGAATGACATGTGAACAGGTATTTATTACAAGACTTGACAAAAACTGGTGTTAATGACAACAAGGGTGAACACCTTATTACAATGACATCAAGCCACAATTGGTAGCCGAGAGAAAAGAGGAGAGAGAATAGAAGAGAAGAAGAGAGAAGAGTCTTGCTGCTGCCAATGCTGAGATTGTGCCTTTCGTTGTCCATCCATAAGCGCATTATCCATCCTACTCCTTGCATAGCTGCTTCAACACTGCCCCATTCCAAGTGTTTGCGCCAGATCCATTCCGTTGTTGTATGATTGCCATCTGCACACACAACACAATCATATATTAGCAAGGGTAATTGAATCATTAAGTAAATAATACCTTGCGTCGGTTTAGGTTCATTGGCTAGGTTGTGGTATGGCTGATATGGATCGGGAAAAAGGTAGATGATGATTACCGAAGGTGTAGGGGTTAAGAAGAAGAACGAAAAAATCTAGGGCTTAGGATAAAAATCGAAAAAGCAGGTCCCATACCCCCATGACTAATCACGAACCTCCGGTAGTGTTAGAATGGAGAAAGAAAAGGAGTAAGAAAGATAGGTAAAAAGGGACAACTATGGCATCAGTGAAGTGGATGTCAAT